>JAGVSN010000110.1:0-30000 GCA_022651745.1 Parapsyche elsis
TTTGAAATTTCTTGGGTTAAATGAAAATGGTAATTTTTTAAAATTTTTTTTTAAAAATTTGTTTTAAAATTTTTTTAATTTTTCAAATATTTTTCAATAAGTTAAAATTTTAAACTTTTATTTTTTTATTTTTCAAAAATTCCCAAATGGAATTTCCCCCCTAATTGGAAATTCCTGTTTGTTTGGAAGAGAAAAATTTTCCCAAAAAGGGGGATTTAAAGAAAAAAAGAAAACATTCATTTTTTTAAAAGGACGGAATCAAGTTTCTGGTAAGGTTCAGAATTGAAGATTTTAAAATTTTTAAAATTTAAAAAAAACCGGAAAATACTATTTAAAATAAAAGAGGAAAAGCAATGGAATCCGATTTTTCTTGAAAAAGGGATCCATCGAAAACCAATGAAAGCCTTTTAACCCAAAAGATGCAATGTTTAAGGGGGGAACCTAAAATGAAAAAGTTTTAAAAAAGAAAAATCTAATAACAATGTAATGATTGTTAAATTTGTTAGTTAATAGGTTGTTAGTTAAAGAAGAGGTTTTCCTGCTTTTTTATAAACATTATTATAAATTATATTTTAAAGTAGAAATTTAAAATTTTTTATTGAACAGTTGTCGGGGAATTCTTTATCAGGGTAAATTTTTAAGACTTAAAAACCATAATAATTTTAAATTTGTTTAGAAACCCAACCCATATAATTTTAAATTAAAACAAATTGTTGGAATTATTGTCATAATAAAAACATTGATTAAAATTTTAATATAAATAAATATGGAAAAATTAACATGTATAGAATTACAAATGATATCATGGGTAAAAAAAAATTGAAAAAAGTAGATCAATTATTAAAAATGGGAAGGGAAATTTTTAAAAAAAATGCCAAAAATTATTTGGGGTTTTTTAAAGGGAGAAAGGGAAAATCGGTTTTTCATCTTTTATGCGGGCAATTTTTATTGTTTTGTTTTAAAGGTTTTAAATTTAATACAAAATGTTTGGTATGCAAAAAAAGGGGGTAAAGGGGAAAATTTTAATATTTTGGGTGGAAACATAAATCTATTTATAAATTAAAACATTCATGTCACTTCAAATTTTTTATTCCGAAAAAACCCTTTTTTTTTTTGGCCCCCTTTCCAAAGAAAAAAAATTAAATAAAAAGGGCAACATTCCCATTAATTTCATAAAATTGTATAGCACTTTTAGGGTTGACAAAGAAGAAAAAGAAAAAACAGGAAAAATTAAAAGACAGAATCGAGGAAATTTATGGAAAAAGGGAAAACTACCAAAAAATTGACCGATCAGAAAGAAAAACTTCCCGTTCAAACCCCCCCAAAAATTCTTTTTTGGTTTAAGGAAAAGGGTTTCCAAAAATGAATCGGTGACAAAGAAAAAACCCAAATTTTGGGTGAGGAAAAGGTTGACAAAAGATTATATGTTTTGGGCTTCCTCAAGTATTTATTTAATTTTTAAATTTTTTTTAAATTTTTTTTTAAAATTTTGGTTTTCAAGGACATGTTACTTCCTTTTTAAACCCCCTCGAATCATTCAACCCCGTTTCCCTTTTCTGAAGAAAACCAAGGGGACAATTACCGAATAAAATTCTTACAGGACAAGGATAAGACACATCAACCCATATTCTCAAACGTATTCCCCCGAGCCTTAAGATCCAGGATCAGATATGTATGTCAATGGAAGGATACGATATTAAGTCAGGAAAGTTATCCTGGATCCCAATACCCTTTTTGACGAACTTGAAATGGAAAACCCAAAAGTCTTTTCAAGGATACAAATGGTTTCGGCCCTCGACCACTCCATATGGAAAATCAAGGAGCCAATATATGTGCAATAACTTTTAATGTTTTGTGTATCTTTGTCTTTTTAAATATAAAATTTTCATAGTGTTATTTCCTTTCTTCTTTATAATGACTCTTTTCTTTGTTATGTTTCATTTATTTGAAATGTCCTTGTTTCGTTTGCATTTCTCCATTCTGACTCATAATCATTTATAATGATGATATAATGTCTTTGTTAAAGTTGCATTCCTTTTTAATTTTGCCCTTTTGTTCTCCTGCATTCATCTTGCATTCGTGACTCATAATCTATTTATAGAATAATGTCTTTTTGACAGTTTTATCAAGATTTGATTGGTAATCGTCTTATAAATTAGTATATAAGAAATCCCATTTTATTAAATTTTCAATCATGATTTCAAACATCAATTACAAAGGACGATTACTGAATCGGTAAATCATTTATTTTTTCAATAAAACCTCCACAATTTGTTCAAAATGTAAGGATATACTTTGGGGATATTCAAACTGAAAAAGAGGATTATGGGATGCAAGAAACCTTTGGGTTTATCCATCAGGAAAATCATTATTTCCCTTTAAGTATGTGAATATAGAATTGAAATCGATGGGATTCAATCAATCAAGTTACTGCAAATCTCAATAAAATGGTCCATTTGTACAAGTTGGCTGCAATTGGGAAAGAAAATGTATGTTTGAGCCAGAATTTTTGTGCTTAGATATTTGAAATATAACCCTGTGTAAATATCTTCGTAGGAAAATGTATCTTGGATTAAAACATTGGACATAAACATCTTGTTGATGATATTTAATTGTTTCAAATTAAGAAATATTTTTATTATTATTTTAATTATTATTTAGATACACCAAAGAAATAGATGTAAACTTTAGAATATGTCGAGCTTGTTCGAAGTAAAATTTCTCAATATTCAATGTTTTTGGAAATGATGGTCTTCGTTCTCATTCAAGAAAAATACTTGGCTTTAGTGGGGCAATTCTTATCAAAAGAAAAGAAATCGATCTGTAAAAGTTAACATTTAGTGAATTTTGTACAGCAAGGTCAATGTTTTTATTTCTGTGGTTTCATTTTAATAATCATTTTTTAGAGTCTTTATTATAAACAATCCGATTCTAGTATATGAAAAGATTATTAAATAGTCATTTTTCCCAAATATTGGACCATCCGGTAGTAAAAAAAACTCATTTTGTTTGTATATTTTAAAAATGAGCAATGTATTTAAACATAAATTAAAAAACATTTTTGCATCAAGGTGTGAGGGAAAAATTTGATTAACTGAAAAAAATTTGTAATTGAAAATATAAAATTCATTAAAAGGATTTGATAAAAATTGGAGTAAACGTTGAAACCCGGTGACGTATTATATTGATGATTATATCAAACAAACAAAGGGAATCAAAAATTTAATAATTTGTTTACAAAATTAGTAGACATGGAAATGTGACTTTATTTTTCTCAAAATTTATTTCATCAAGTTTGGGAAACATCAAAAAGAAATTTAAATGTTCAATATCTGTGTTATTCAAAACCCATGATGCCAGTTGTTGATTTAATTTCAAGACAAGCTTACTCCGGAATAATAGATTATTTTAATTGAAGTTTTCAAGATGCCACCAAGAATGCCTATGTGATATTTATTTTTGATTTCACCCAATCTTGTCCAGATGATTTACGTAAGAACCTTTCAATGATAAAGTAACTGTATGCTAAAACAATCTTAAATTCTCTCAAGAAACAATTATGAAATTTAACAAAGTAGTTGTTGACAATATCAAATCAAAATGTTAATTTCAAAAGTTACCTGGGTAAAATGAAGAATTAAAGAAACTTATTTCTATACCAATCCAGAAATAAAATTCATAAAGCAGCTGAAACCAAAAAGTTAAAAAAGAGAAAAACAAGTAAAAGAAAATGGAAAAAGAAAAAACTCAAAATGGATTCAATCTTGAATATAAAACAATATGAAACAATGTAGTAAACCTTGAAAATGAAATTTCCATTCCAAATGAAACGTGACATGCCGAATTCAGGAGCAAGTTATAAGAATTTAATTACAATAAAAATTACCATACAAGAGAAGTATCTATATTTTAATGCTCTTAAAGTACCCAGTGAAAAGAAATGAATATTTTACAATCATTCCCACCTTTGTAGTTGACGACATGATAGAAATTTTATATAATCAGCTTCACGATGGAGACCCCAAAATCGGCGGGAGACAAAAAACTCGATTCACGCCCGAGGCGGTCGATTTTAGTTAGAACATCTGGTTTTGGTACAGTTCGGCGTGTTACTAACACTATTTAATGTTCGATTCATCGTTTCTTTTCCAGCTCTACATATATATGACCAACCTCTAAAACATATCTTCTCATATTAACAATAACGTCATGCTACATATCTCACTTCTATATATCTCATATTCTCATCTTGCATTTCTTTCGTCACTATATTGGTTAAATACACCTATCATAGTCCTTCGGGTACTCATACAGTTAACTACTCATCACTTTTGTTATAACCATTCAGCAATCTATATTAGCGACGTAATGAATACTTTTTATTTATCGTATTGATTTAATTCAAATAAAATTCCGTTTGTTTTATCGCATCAATTTAATTAAATTGTATGTGTGTATTGAAAATAAGTATATAAGGAGTTACTTTTCATTTCTAAATCACTTTTACAAGTACCAATAATGGCATCTATGCGAGGACTAAAGAAGACCATAGAATTCCTACGACAACAACTGGCAGTGGAAAAGAGAGAGTCGCTACAGAAGGATAATGAGCTCAGGAGCACAAAAAATACTATTATCAGAGACTAATGCCGAATTGCTCTATACGAGGACAGAGCTCAATTATATCAGAATCGAATTGGCACTCAAGAGGAATGAATTGAGTGCCATGAGGACAGAGATCGTGGTCTCTAACATCTTCGTTCCGGATTCACAAGAGTTGGCAACTCCAACGAATTCGAGGACCGAGGAGGTTGTGATTATGGAGACACAACCGGACTCTATGATGGAGGCGACCATAGAATCGGACTCGTGCACAGAGGTGGACTGTGACAATGACATGTCAGTCACACAAGTATAATATTATTATCTCATATATTATATTTTAATTTAATATTTAGAAAAGACGTAAAACGACAAAGGACTACCTCAGAGAGATATACGGGAGTGAGTATTCAGATCTCTCGCAATCCGTCTCTCAATGCTCCGGCAACAGTATGGAGATTCAACACAGTGCTGTTCCTCCATACCTTCCAAGTCCGACACCTCCTCCATCTGCTCCACGACCACAACCAACAGACACAAGTCGATTTATAATACCTCCAGAGGTCATTCCACCGCATCCGGCTACCGTAACCAAGCCGAAGAGGGTTAGCAAGAGGAAGGTCAAGGAACCCATTCCAATTCCTCCTCTGAAGTCTGCCATGAGACAGGCTGCCGATAGAGGGGTCCTTCTCATGCATAAGAGACATGATAATGTTCAATTGGCGTGGACACTTGCATAAAAATATATATATCATTGTTTTTATTTTTAAGTGTTAAGGATAAATATCAAAGTTTAAAAATATTAAAATTTTAGATAATAAACAGATTTTTAAGAAACAATTAATCTATTCGTACAAATACATGTGGGTTATGTATGGTTTTGTGCATATTATTCTTTAATTTCATTTTATATATATATATATATGTATAATTGCTATGAAACCTTCCGTTTCATAATGATACTTTTTTAAATAAAAATAAAAAAAAATAAATAAAAAAAAATTAAGTTTGTTTTACTATACCAATTCATTTAAATGTTCTCAAGGTCATTAAAATTACTATATAAGACAGTGTTTTCTATTATAAATCACTTTTCACAAAAAAAAATGACAGATCACCGATTCAACAACGACAAATTAACTATAAAATTTCTAAGATCTACACTGATGCAAACTATGACAGAGTTGAATGATGCCAAGAAAGATTTAGAAGTCAAGGATAAAATAATAACGGACCTGAGGATTTCATCTGCTATAACAAAAGAAGATCAGACATACATGAGGTCTGAATTAACGTGGACGAGAAATGAGCTAACAAGAACCAGGTTACAGTTGGCTGAGGAGAAAGTCAAGCATACTTTCCAGAGTAAGCCAGTGGAACAAATTGGAGGGGCCGTCGATCTCGACATAAACGCGACCAACGAACTGAATATATTTGAGAACACTATGGAAGACATAGTACACGCAGTACCAAAAAAATTTTGTGGATCTTACCGAAGATACGCAAGGTATATAAGTTATTAAAATATTTGTATGAAATAACTTGTATATTTTCAGTACCATCAACATCAAGAAAACGCCTGGCTTCTTCACCCGGTGTCAACGTTGTATTCAAAAAACCACGTCTTGCACCAAGACACGAGTCGGACCTCAACGGAAGTCATGTCATTCTGACAATGGACGTGAGCGAGGTCAATACAACGGACATCGACATTCCACATGACTTCATGGATGAACTCAACGCGAATGTGGAACGTATGGGCCACGTCCTTATTCAATTCGGAGTCTCTGCCTTATTCACCAAAGAGGACGGAACAATCAAGGAGTGGGCCTTCTCGAATGAAGCCCGAGAATTCAATTCAACCTTCTTGGACAAAGGTATGACGGACCTCAACGAGATGATCGCGATCTACGCAGGACTCTCCAGCGGGTGGCAGCTCCTGGCAATCACAGAGGTCACGATGACCTTAACCAAGTACCGGCAGATCATACACCGGTCAGGAGCCTCCTACATTCCGTCTCCACAAGCTTTGGAGAAGAGCAATGCGACAGTGAATGTCCAGAATGAGGACCACTATTGTTTTTTTATACAGCATTCTCGCTGTTCTTAAATATAACGACATTGATTGTCACCGTGAGCGAGTGAGCCACTACTCGCTTACGGATCTTGTCTTCAAGGCCGAGTGGTTCCCGATGAAGTTAGCGGACATTCACAAGTTTGAATCTGCCAACAAGGGGCTAGCAGTCAATGTTTTTGTATGTAAAAGCCTGAAGTAAATCAGGTGGATTTTAAAAATCCAAATGTAGATATTGTTTATCGATCCAATAGGGACGGTCGACAAATTTATTTATTGTTACTGAAGAAGGAAGGTGAAAAGTTTCACTATGTAGCAGTGACCAATCTAGACCGATTTTTAAATTATGACTCCAACACCAAAAAAGGTCTCCAAATAAGGTCCCATTGGTGTAAGACTTGCCTACATGGCTTTAGGCTTGAAGAAGCATATGATGAGCATGTTGATCTCTGTAGGAAAAACGTAAATCAGACAACACTGTATAAAATGCCAAAAGGAAAGTACGTTAAGTTCCAGGATTGGTCTAAGACTGTGACCAGAGAGTTTGTCATTTACGCAGATTTTGAGGCAGTTTTACGCCCAGACCCCAAATTCCATCAGAGGCATGAGCCTTGTGCAGCTGGCGCAGTTTTAGTTAAACATGGCATCGTACAAGAATTCGTACAATTTGTAGGTGCAGAGTGCGTAATTGATTTTCTTCAGTGGGTAGAGGATGTTACCACCAATGTAGTTTATCCGTGGTATGCAGCACATAGTAAGAAACCAATGCTCCCCTAAGTCCGGGACAATGGTCAGTCTTTAACGCCTCCAAAGCTTGTTATTTATGTCATTCAGTTGAGACTAAGCTGGTCAGAGATCACGACCATTTCACTGGCCAATTTTTAGGAGCTGCTTGCAACAAATGCAATTTGAGCAGAAGGGTAAAACCATCATTAGAGGTGGTGTTCCATAACCTCAAGGGTTATGATATGCACCACATTTTGAAATACGCAGTGTTCAAATTCCCTTCATGGCAGCTTAACCCAATTCCAACAAGCACCGAAAAATTCCTAAGTTTGATAGCGCATCGATAAGAAGTCTGTGCGCTTTATAGACTCGTACGCTTTTCTCACTAGCAGCCTTAGCAAACTAGCTAGCAATATGGTATCCTTACCATTGACCAGTAAGGTTTTCGACACTACCATAATGAATTGTAAGGGGGTATTTCCCTATGATTTTGCTAGCAGTCTTGAGGTTTTGAGTAACACAACATCACTACCACCGAAGTGGGAAGGAATTTCAGATGCGAGAGTACACGCAGGCACAAGTCGCATGGACCCTAAACGATTGCACCAACATGTTGGAATACATGCTAGCATACATGAAGCTAGATGTGTTCTTTTAGCAGATGTTTTTGAGTGTTTTCGGGTGAAAAGTCAGGCTGAGGATGGATTAGAGCCATTAGCATTTTTCGGCATCCCAGGCATGAGCTGGAATTCGGCTTTAAAAATGCTAAGTGATAAGGTTGAGCTGATCCAGGAAGATGAGTTGTATTCGTTTTTTGAGGGTGGGATCCGCGGCGGGATGACTTTCATCAACAAACATCACGTTGAGACCACCGAGTCCGATAGCCTTTTGTACATCGACATTAATAATCTGTATGGCTGGGCTCTTTCGCAAAAACTTCCTTGCGGTGAATTCAAGTGGATAGAGGGTTCACTTGAATTATTAAATGGCAATTTAGATGGTGATTTAGGATATGTAATGGAGGTAGATATTCATATCCCAGCGGAACTTCATGATAAGTTAGACGATTTGCCATTAGCACCAGAGTCGGGATGTCCACCGAACTCGAAAGTAAACAAACTGTTGCTCACACATAGTGATAAATCGCACTATGTTGTACATGGTAAACTCCTGAAGTTTTGGATGAATCTTGGAGCTAAAGTAACAGCAATTCATAGGACTGTCCAGTTTAAACAAACTGAGGTGTTTAAGGAGTACATCGACCTTAACACTAGGAAACGAGCGGCATCAACAAATGCCTTTGATAAAGATTTTTATAAGCTAAAGAACAATAGTTTGTACGGCAAAACAGTGGAGAACCTTAAGAATAGGATGAATCTCCGACTGTGCAATTCAGAGGCACGACTTGTAACATATGCAAGTAGTGCAATGTTCCGGCGATCAATGAAGATTGCTGATGATTTAGTGGCTATCCTCCTAAATAAAGAGGAAGTTGTTTTGGACCGCCCCAGTTACATCGGGCAAGCGGTTCTTGACTTAAGTAAGTTAAGAATGTATCAGCTCCAATATCAGGATTTGGAGCTGTATAGAAATAAGTTTAAATGTCAAATTGACATTGTTGCAGGAGATACAGACTTTTTTTTTATTAAATGTCATGGGGTCAAGACCCAACTTTTGCTGTCAACTATGCAAAAGGATGGTCTTCTTGACACATCAAATTATCCTAAGGACCATGTCCTATTTTCTAATTCCGTGGCCAACAAGATCGGGCTCTTTAAGGATGAGAGTTGCGGTAACTTGTTTAAGGAGATGATCTTCCTTAGACCTAAATGTTACAGCCTGTTGTATGTTAACAACAGAGAAATCCTTAAAGCAAAAGGAGTTAACATCAAGAACACGGAATTAAGGCATGATTCCTATAGGAAGGTATATGAGGAAGGTGGTACAATTTCGGTGGCTCAAACAAGAATTTTGAGCAAGAACCACCAATTGTACACGGAGAAAAGCACCAAGAAAGCTTTGGAATGTCTTGACGACAAGAGAGTTTGGACAGGACCAAACAGCAGCCTAGCCTACGGACACTACAGGCTCCAGGATTGATTGCGCAAGGGTTCCTCTGTAAATATGTGAATAAATAGTAGTATGAATTTTTTTCTTTAGTCTTGGCTTTAGGTTGCGCAGTTACGTATCAACGTGTACCCTCTTTTTTTTAAATGGAAACTAAACTCTTTTTTAAATAAATAACTAAGTAAAGACACTAAACATTTATTTAACTCGATTTACAGTAATCTACACACATTGATAAGCAATGCTTATAAGCACAATAAGGTCCATGTTCACGGAACGGACATAAAATGTTTGATGGTACAGGTAAAAGAGTGTCAATTGTCTTGTTGTATTCAATCAATCTGAGATTTGGGAAATGTTGAAGCAATGTCTTCTTTTTAATTCCATTAGGAGAATCTAAAATATAACACAATGCATTATCGCAATCAAATCTCTTTAAAATATATGAAGGACAGAAATATGAGTTTCCTTCATCCCATTTGATTTTATGGTATACATTTATTTGGAATTGATTAAGTTCCTGCATCCCAAGCGATAATGAAGACCATGGTACAATAGGGTTAAATACAAGATGTAAAGGATAAAGCATTATATCCGCATCCATAATACATAATTCTTTAATTACAAGATCATCATTTACAATAAAATACTGGAAATCCACAAAATACGTAGCCATTTTGATAATTACATCAACTATCAAATTGTTTATAGAGACTGTAAGGTTAACCATAAAAGACAATACTGTCCACACGTATTTGACAAAGGGTCTTGATACATGACATTATTATAAAACGTTGATCGATTCATAGTTTCAATACGATTTACAAGTAACGAAGGATAATAAAAACCAAATGGATCAAAAACATTTATTTTATACAAAGTAATATACACAGCAAGCCAATGTTCTCCACGTAATGTCGATGGTTGAGTATTAACAACTAAACCTCCTTCACGATCCAAAGGTACTTTATCCAAGGGGAAAACACCAATCCATTTTGATCCAAGTAATATTGAGCCAATTCTGTCAATTTCTAAAGAACTGAGAATAAGATGTATAATATTCGAAATCAAAACTTACTTCATAATTATACGAATATTGTACGGTTTTTGTTTATTTGAATATCCGAATCAAAAATACCGTATATAATTACACTAGAAGCTTTAACAAGACCAGTATCAAATTTTATATCTAATCTTAAATTGCCCTGTTTTGGTAATTGGGTTTGGTGAATATCGAAATCAGGAGCAAGAACAAAAGTGAAGAATGGATACGTATCTTTAAATGCAGACATGGATATTCCGTTATTTAAGTTTTTATCTAAATGACCCATATTCCGTATTATTGATGTCACATATGAAGTAACAAATTTATTATTTTTAAAGTCTTGAGTATAAGTTTCTCTAAAATCAGTGTTTTTAGATAAAGTTATAGAAGATACATTGAGATGGAAATAAGTTGATGCTTCAGAAGCGTAAACTCCATTAAATTGGTCAGTGTTTTGAAAAGCAATTAATACGAATTTGGGTAGTCTAAGATCACCAAAGATTTGATCCTTATAAAAATTCATTGTTCCAGTGGGTAAAGAATATGAAATAAGTTCAGTTTTTCGTATAGGGTAAATAGCATTTTTAGTATCTAATCCTACTTGATGACCAATCAAAACTGAAGGATCAACCTTTACACGACGAACATATAGTCTAGTATCTAAAATTAATAATTTATGTTTTTCGGTAGATTTGAGACAAAACTCAGCTTTATTACGTTGAAGTCTAAGGTGGACATTAACACCTGGAATCAAATATTTCGGTTGATCGAAAAAATCAAGTTGAAGAGATCCACACATACTAAAAGCCTTTGAAAGTTCAATCCATTTCTTTCGTTCTGCAGCATCAGAATGATAACCTATAGAACCTAAATTAGTGGTTTTGGTATCGGTATTATAATTAATGATAGTTTCAATCAAAGCTTTATGGGAATATACATTATTACCTCCTTCAATCTTCTCATTATTAAAAGAAAGTGTAGCATCCTTGAAAAGTGTATGAAAGAAATAATTAGATGGTGTCACGTCTGCTGCAGCTACTATATCTTTTCCATCATTAGCTGTTACCTTAACCTCAATGTATAACATTGTATCATTTAAATCAAGATAATCAGTTGTCGAACCAACAATATTAAACTCGATATCAACAAGATTTTCACCAGTTACAGTATTAACAGGGAATATTTCTTCAAAAGAAGCATTTTCTACCACAATCTGTGGAAGACTAGTATCAAAAATGCAAAGCTCAGTTTTAGCACAAGACATTATTTAAATATTGTTCCACTCATTTTTCTGTCGTTTGTTTATACCTAGTTTTGACCTAGTCGATTTACGTTTTCTACTATCGAGAAATCTATTAAAGTTTTGACTTTGAACCGTTTTTATCTTTACCGTTATTATCTTTATCCTTAAATAACCCAGGAAATATACTACTTACAGCTTTCATACCATGTTCTTTAAGTGATGGTAATATTTCTTTGTCCTTCATAAGAACGTCTTCTGCTGTATTTGCAGCCATAAGACCTAATTTTTTCAATATAGGAAATGCAAATCTTCCAATAGTACGTAACCACCCACTACCATATTGTTTACCTACAAAATAAGGAAGTTCACCGCCCTGTTGAGCTTGTCTATATAAATTTATTATATCAAGATTAGCCATCTATTCGTCTAAAATGTAATGTTAAATTAGTTTTTGAACCGTAAGGAAATGGTATCAATTCACCAGCATCATTTCTAACTTCAATTTCAATATTGTTTATAGAAGTAGATGAAATAGGTAAATACATTTTGTTTTTGAGATCTTTGTGTACAATATCCCCATAATTATAAGTTGATTCTAACCAAATGGAACGAAGAAGAGGAACAAAAACTCCACCAACCATTATTGGTTCTATTAAACTAGAATATATGAACATTAAATTAAATGCTTTTTGTATACTAGGTTTTGTTTCAGCACTATGGACTGTACCTCTTTGATTAGAAAATATTGATCGACCAAGACCCAACAATCTTTTTAATGGAGATGAAAATTTTATAAGATCAATATTCTGTTTAAGTCTAAACTCTATTAAACCATTTTGATCAACTCCGAATTCTTCAAATATTTTACGACAATGATTACGAAAAAATGCACATAAAAGTTCTGTGGATGGAAATGTTAAAGGTTCTTTAAAAATTATATCACCATCATTACGTTCTAAATCTGTAAATTCTGCTTCGAAAAAGAAACGTATAGGTTGATTTCTCATTGCTACTTCTCTAGGTAGAAATTGTATGAGACCATTATATAATTTCGCAATATCAGCTTTATACTGAGTAATAATATTTTTTTAGTAGTACTTTTGATAACAGTATCAAGAAAACCTAAATTCTTTGCGTCAGTTAAAGAATCAAAAATAAGAGTAAATGGTGCTTTTTGACTATCAAATCGAACATGGCCATCAGGTAATACGGATACAGCAATGTTTTTTGTAACCAAAGTATTTTGTGTTATAGTTTTGTCTGTTACAATAATAAATACTAATTCACGTACTTTTTGTATTATTGAATATTCTATACTAACTTTTTCATTGGTGATTTTAGGAATGTTTACAATAGAAAATTCTGTTAATCCTACTTCCCATTTTCCTTTCAATGATATTGGAGTTTCCCAATCAATAATATAACTGCTAGCATTATTGTCTGGTTGTGTGTGAGGACATCCATTACTTGGTAATAACATGTAAAAGTTATCATTTATATTAATTGTTTCGCTGTTATCCATGATGGTTCAGTATATCCATGCCATTTTACATAGTATTGTTTATGTATCCCTTTACCTTTAGATTTTAAAATCTTTTGAATTCTAAAACATCAGGTTTATCAATAACTTGTAATTCTTGTTCGTAAAATTTACCTTGTACGATTTCATTTTTATCATCTTTGATATTATACATTACTGGATTTTGACTAGTATTTATACTTGAGATTCTAAATACTTCATCACTCCAATTCTGATTAAAATTTTTAATAAATGGAGATGCACTGATTTTAGATATTCTAACATAATCACCAACACTATATTTTGGTTTATCCTGTTTCGATTTAATATTTTTTGAAATGTATAATTTCATACTATTTTTATTATTGACATTTATTGGTTTCATCCCGTTAATTCCACGATGATTGGAATGATTATATGAATCAATAATGGATGGTAGTACTGAAACCCACTTTTTATTACCTTCACTTGTAAAATATTTATTCAATCTTTCTCTTAATGTCCTATTGAATCTCTCAACTAATGAAGCCTTGAATTGTGAATGTACAGAATAATGATTAATGTTTTTAGTATTGAATAATTTAGATACTTTGCTATTGTAAAACTCTTTACCAAGATCTGTTTGAATATGTTTAGGTTTATCTTTTTTCAGCATCAACGAAATTGCATCAAATGTATCATTAGCAGATTTACTTTTAAGAGGAAGAGCTCGTGCTAGACGTGAAAACACATCTATACATGTTAAAATATATTTATATCCTTTATTAATACTGGAATATGGGATCATTTCCATTAAATCAAGTTGCCACAAATCGTTAATACCTGCGGTTTTGTATGCTCGAGTTGGAAACCTTTTTCTCATTGGTTTATTCAAAGTGTACGCTAACTGACCCCTTAACCATTTCTGAGTCTGCTTTTTGGATGTCAGGTTTGAGTTTTGCAGTTTTGAAACTCCCCCGTAACCAGCGGGATGCTGCGGATCGTACCAAATCTCTTTCATTGTTTTCCCTGGTAATACTTTTTTGGTTTCTTTATTTTCAGTCGTTTTAGCTGCATTGCAGCAAGATGAACTAAAGTTTAATTTAAAAAATTTGGTAATGAAGGTGTTGCACCCATTGTTTATAACATAGTACTTCCCAAAACTGATAAAATTATCGGAATAAGAGCACCCAAGAATCCACCACTTTGTTTATAAATCACACTTCGCTTTCCTTTCTTACCCTTTGTGTGTACAATATCAAGAAGAGGTTTTTTTCAATTTTTGGATTTTTACTGCTCGACGACCAATGTCAACTTTTCCAAGAACAACATTATATAAAATTTCTATCATGTCATCAACTACAAATGATGGGAATGATTGTAAAATATTCATTCTTTTCATAATTCCCGCTTTAAGAAGAGCATTAAAATATGGAATACTTCTCTTGTATGGTAATTTTTTATTAGCAATTAAATTCATTTTCAAACTTGCTCCTGAATTCGGCATGTCACGTTTCATTGGGAATGGAAATTTCATTTTAAATTTTCAAGGTTTACTACATTGTTTATATTCAAAGACGAATCCATTTTTGAGTTTTCTTTTTCGATTTTTTCTTTTTACTTGTCTTTTTACTTGTTTTTTAACTTTTTTTTTTTAACTTTTTTAGATTTTCTAGATACTTTATGAATTTTATTTCTGGAATTGAGTACACTAGAAATAAGTTTCTTTAATTCTTCATTTTTACCCGTCTTTTTTTTTTTTGATTTGATATTGTCAACAACTATTTTGTTAAATTTCATAATTGTTTTCAAGAGAATTTAAGATTGTTTATATACAGTTACTTTATCATTGAAAATATCGGTTCTGACACGTAAATCATCTGGACAAGATTGGGTGAAATCCAAAAATAAATATCCATGAGCATTCTTGGTAGCATCTTGAAAAGCTTCAATTAAAAATAATCTATTATTCGGGTAAGCTTGTCTTGAAACAAAATCAACAACTGTAGCATCACGTGGGTTTTGAATAACACGAGATATTGAACATTTAAATTTCTTGTTCGATGTTTACCACCCTGATGAAATAAATTTTGAGTTATAAAAATAACAGTCACATTTCCATGTCTACTAATTTTTGTAAACAAATTATTGAATTCTGATTCCTTGTTTGCTTCTTGATATAAATCATCAACTATAATAACATCACCGGGTTTCAATCGTTTACTCCAATTTTTATCAAATCCTTTAATGAATTTTATATTTTTCAATTTACAAATTTCTTTTTCAGTTAATCCAGATTCACCATCACTACCTTGATGCCAATAAATGTTTTTAAATTTATGTTTAAACATTTGCTCATTCTGTAAAAGTTTACAAACAAAATGAGTTTTTCCACTACCGGATGGTCCAACTATTTGGAAACATGCACTATTTAATAATTCCATATCAATATACTAGAGGGTCGCAGATTGTTTTTAATAATAATAAAGACTAAATAAAATGATTTATTATAAAATGCAAACCACAAGAATATACAATTACATTGACAGCAGCTGTACAAAATTCACTAAATGTTAACTTTTTACACGAATCGATTCTGTCTTTGGCTTTCGATAAGAATATTGCTCTCACTAAAAGTTTCAAGTATTCTTCTTTTGACATTGGAGAATCCAAAGACTCGATCATTTCCGATAAACATTGAATATTGAGGTATTTTCCACTTCGAACAAGCTCGACATATTCTGAAAGTTTGACATCTATTTCTTCTGGTTTGTCATCTAAATAATAATAAATAAAATAATAAATAAATAAATATTTACATTAAGTTTGAAATATCAATTAGAATATCATCAACAAGATGTTTATAGTCCAATGTTTTTAATCCAAGCATCACAATTTTTCCACTACTGAAGATATTGACACACAGGGGATTATATTTCAAATATCTAAGAGCACTGAATAGTTCTGGCTCAAACATACATTTTTCTTTCAATATCGCAGCCAACTTGTACAAATGGACCATTTTATTGAGATTTGCAGTAACTGTGATTGATTGAATCCCATCGATTTCAATTCTGTAAGGCATATTCACATACATTGAAGGAATGAATGATTTTCCTGATGGAACCAAATCCAAAGGTTTCTTGCATCCCATAATCCTGCATTTGCCAGTTTTGAATATCACCAACGTATATCCTTCACATTTTTGAACAAATTGTGGAGGTTTTTTTGAAAACAATAAATGATTTACCGATTCAGTAACTCGTCCTTTGTAATTGATGTTTGAAATCATGATTGAAAATTTAATAAAATGGGATTTCTTATATACTAATTTACTAGAGACGATTGACCAATCAAATCTTGCATAAAGTTGTCACAAAGACATTAATCTATAAATAGATTATGAGTCACGAATGCAAGATGAATGCAAACGAGACAAGGACAATATGCAAATGGAATGCAACTTTAACAAAGACATTATGACTCATCATTCTATAAATAGATTATGAGTCACGAATGCAAGACGAATGCAAACGAAACAAGGACAAAATGCAAATAAAATGCAACTATAACAAAGAAAATATGAGTCATTATAATGAAGACAAGGAAATAACACTATGAAAAATTTATATTTAATAAGACAAAGATACACCAAAACATTAAATGTTATTGCACATATATTTGGGCCTCCTTGATTTTCCATATCGGAGTCGGTCGAGGGCCAGATCCATACTTGTATCCTTGAAATACGATTTGGATTTTCCATTTCAAAGTCTCGTCAAAGGATATTGGGATTCCAGGATAACTTTCCGACTTGAATATCGTATCCTTCCCATTGACATACATATCTGACTCCTGGATCTTCAGCTCTGGGTGAATACGTTTGAGAATATGATTGATGTGGTCTCTATCCTTGTCCTGTAAGAATTTTATTCGGTAATTGTACTTGGTCTTCTTCAGCATTACAGGACTGAGATTGAATGATTCGATGGGTTTGACCAGGAAATGCATAACATGTCCTTGATATACCTAAATAAAAAAATAAATTATAAAATTAAAATGTGAATAAATACTTGAGGAAGTCCAACAGTATATCTTTTGTCGACAACTATTTCCTCATCCAATTTGGCTTTTTTCTTTGATCACTCGATTCATCGCAAACCTTTTTCATAGGTAAACCAAAAAGATTTTTAGTGGGACTGAATCGATGTCTTTTTCTTTCTGATCTGTCGAATTTCTTGGTAGTTCTTCTTGTTTCTTCATCAATATCTCGTATTCTGTCTTGTTGAATCTTTCCTGTTCGTTCTTCTTCTTCTTCTTTTGTCTGCATATCGAAAGTGCTATACGACATTTTATGAAATTAATGAGAATGTTGCTCCATTTATACTAATTTTTCATGAATTATTGAAAGTGGACCAGTAAAACAAGGTCTTTGTTACGGGAACCAATCAAATGTTGCCGAATGCAGCATGAATGCATAATCTATAAATAGATTTATGATTCATCCAAAATATATGAGAAAATTTTCCTTTATCTCTTCTTTGCATACCAAACATTTTGTATTAAATTTATAACACTTTGAACATACAATAATATGTCCGCATGGAAGATGTAAAACCGATATTCTTTCTACTTTACATAATAAACATTTCATAGTACTTTCTCGTATTTTCTGATTTTCAATTTCTATCGTTTTTAATAATTGATCTATTTTTTTCAATATTTTTATCCATGATATCATTTGTAATTCTATACATGTTAATTTTTCCATATATTTCATTCCATATTAAAATATCATCAATGCTTTTATTATGACAATATATTCCAACAATTTGTAATAACTTAATATTATATCCGAATTGAGTTTCTAACAAATTAATATTATTATGGTTTAAGTCCTTGTTTGAAATTTTAAATTCTGATAAATTTTGAATTCTCGACAACTGTTCAATAAAAATTTCTAAATCATTCATATTTAAATATAATAATTTATAATAATGTTTATATCAAAAAGACAAAAGACCTCTTTACTAACTAACAACTATATTACTATAACAAATTTAACAATCATTACATTGTTCATCAGATTGTTCATTAGAATGTTCAATACATTGTTCATTGAGAGCATTCTCCTTAAGCATTGCATCTTCTGGTTCACGAAGACTTTCATATTGATTTGTCGATGGATCTTGTTCAAGAAACTCGGATAACCATTGCTTTTCCTCTTTCATTTTTTTGTCAGTAGTATTACATCCGGATTTTATTAATAAAATATGATTCTTAAAATCTTCTTGATTCATGTAACCGGTACCACGAATCTTGTATTCTGTCTCCGTCCCATCAGAATGTTTTCTTGTTTCTTTAAATACCCATTTGGGACATCTTTCATCTTCTCCATCAGATCCAATTAAGAATTTAGCCTTGATTGGAGTAGATGTTGCCAGTGGAATAAGCTGGGATTGGGACATTTCTGAAAATTATAAATTAAATAAATTTTAAATTTTAAAATTACCATTTTCATCATGACAAGATAATTCGTAAGAATTATCACATGAAGTATTGCAAGAATATTGCAAGAATTATTGTTAGAATTATTCATTATTTTTAAGAGAAGAAAAAATAAGTCACTGAAGATTCACGGACTAATAAATTTCATACAAAATACATTCGTTTATATACCAATTTGACGAGTTCATCTATAATTAAAAATTTGATGCATTAAAACAAATAATATTTTAAGGTTAACATTTTAAAATAAAATAAAATAAAAAATAAAATAAAATTTTAAAATAAAAATAAAATTTTTAAAATAAAATTTTAAAAATTTATAAAATAAAATTAAAATAAAATTTTTAAAATAAAATTTATAAAATTTAAAATAAAATTAAAATAAATTTTTAAAAAATAAAATTTAAAAAATAAAAATAAAAATAAAACTTATACCAAAATAAAATATTTCAAAAAATAAAAAGACAAACACTTGAATTCATTTTACATATATATTATTATTTACACAAATGTTTCCATAGGCTGGAATCTCGTTCTCGTGAGATACATCACTCGCTGCTGACTTCTCTCAAGTTCCACTTGAGACTTCCAGTATTTCTTCTGTGTCTTCCTCAGTTTGCGAGAAGATCGGTCCAGACGGTTTAGAGTTTTTCTGAGCTCTGTTCGTAGCTCGTCCATGGTCATCTCTTCCTGCTTGATGTTTAGAAGAGTCTTGTCCTGGGAATTTCGGTAACTCCAACAGTGCAAATTGTTGGATTCCTTTGGACTATATTCCTTTGGACTAATTGTCTCCATGTTCTTCTGCTGAAATCGTATTGGTTATGATGTTCAGCTTGTGTTTCTCTCTTTGTACTCGTGGAACTTATTGAGAGCTGATTGAATATCGGACCTCTTCCGTTTCTCGCTATATTCGTACCTCGGATCGTCATTTGAAAATACGTCTTGATTGAGGTCTTCATTCTGTTGGGACTTGGACACAAAATCGAATGTTGGAAGGACATCTAAAGATATATGTAAAGATTATTAAACATATAAATAATAATCTTACTATTATCGCTCAATATTATTGTTTTTCCATCATCTTCATCCTTGGATCTACTGGAATCGAACTTCCACTCGGATCGGCTTCGGCTTCGGCATTGGAGCTGCTTCGAGAATAATTTGACATGGTCAAAATAATGAATTTACTGAAATTGTGACTGCTTATATAGAAATTTTTGGAATTAAAAAATTGATGCGATAAAACAAACGACAATTTTGAATAATTAAATTATCAAGGTTAAATTAATGAAGCTATAAATAGTATAATAAATAGTAATGTATATAATATAGGATATATTATTAGATATACAGATATACAAATTTACGTCTCTTAATAATTTTAATTCTTTTTTGTTGTTTTAAAATTGTGCGGACCATTGTTTGATATTCATTCACTGTTATTGTTTTATTAGAAGGGCAGATATAAAGGTATGGCGCAAATCTGAGATGGCTATGTATCTTAGAATTAAATTCTGAACAAGATAGCATTTTCAAAAGTATCAATATCTCAATTTTTTAGGGGGGGGGGGTCATTGAAAAAAATAAAAACAGAGTCCAGAATTTTTTAAAAGTCTTATAACATTGTGAATTTTTTTACTTATGAAAATATCTGAGACAGACCATTCTATGCAGAATTCAAATCTCTACATGATAGCATTGATAAAAAAAAATTTTGAAGGTTGTGAGGTAAATTGTGGTTTTAAAATAACTGTTATTAGGTGTTCTTAGTGTCCTAACATTTCAGATATCTTAATAGTTATACCAAGCATACACCTTTCAATGCTTCTCTGTGTCCACTGGATCTTACGTAAAATTTTGAATTGTATCCACGTTTCACATCCACGTCATAACTGGCAGTGTGCATTGGTCGTATGCCTTCTTTTTTAAGCATAGCTGAATGTTGGATTTTAAAACAATGTTGTTCTTCCAAAAGCGCTCCATCTAGTTTCATTCTTCGAAAAGATTATATATAAAAGTGGGTGATTTTCCAAGGGAAATTACCACTTCCGGTTGACGAAAATTGTATCGAAAGCCTTATGGATTGTAATGTGGAAAAACATATAAATATGAAGTTTCAGCGTAATAAGTGGCTATTCTACACAAATATACACAGACGCACGGATCGGGGCATGATACCCGATACATATCAGTCAAAATCTCAAGGTCAATTTTTTGCACGAACACAATATTTTATCAATTTTTCAATCTACACATACATACATATAGTGAGAAGAATTTGTTATTTCAAGTTTGGATTCATGGTGCGGTGTGTCTTTTTGGTTTCAATTTACATACATATGTGTGATGATACTCTATATCTGATACCTGTTTTCATGTAATGTGTAATGTGTGTTATTACTTTTATATGATCACAGTCCATTTATCACTGACCGAACTTTCTAATGATGATATATATATCTGGAATTGTATTTATGGGTATAGGCGTTTATTAAAATAAATTACTAGAATTTGAACAATGATGTTTTGACCTTGCGAATGCGAGGGTTCCATTGAACCAAGATTATCACATCGCCAATAAAAAAATCTTTTCGGACGTTACGACAACGTGAAAAGGATCTAATCAATTTCTCAACGAGCTTTCGCCAACGAGACGGAGACATTAAAGACAACAAGCTCTCGCGGAATAAGCAGTGGGCGAGAGGAAAATACGCGTCGGTTTTCCCAAGCATTAATCAGTCGTCGGGCCAGTGGCGGTGCGTGGAGCGGTCGCCATTAAACATTCAATAAATATAAGTAATCGCACTACTCCGGTACGGGTTTTGTGCGCCATAACAGGCGTTTATGACCGACTCCAGTGAATATGAAAATATTATTGCGTAACAATGAATCGAAGTACACCTTTATATATGTTTTTTTTCTCACACAAACACACACCCAGTACGAGACGGTACTCGTTCCAATATCCGACGTGCGCATATGCGTTACTGTGGCATACCGATCGGAAACGCAATAAACGAACGTTTTCCTTTTGAGAATGTTAACGGACATGTGGAATTGCGGTGAGTTTGTGATTCGACAGTTCAAATATGTCATAGTTATCAAATTACATACATTTGCTTCCCTGTATTGTTTGGATTTATTTATTGGACAAACGCAGTATTGAGAGTTGACTGTGTTAGTTAGAGACCTAGGTGTCTTATTAGATAGTAAATTATCTTTTAATTCCACGGTGATGCGGCTGTCAAATAGGGCTAAGGAAGTCATCCAGACCCTTCGAGGGTCAGCCCCGAGCGCAGGTATCTCTACTATACAATGTATTTGTGAAGTCATCTAGATTTGCTGGTACTATGGAACCCGTTCTGCAAGATTCATTAATAAAATTAATAAGAAGTTCCATACGTACTCATTTCAGGTTTCGTCTTTCTTCTTTAAATTCCCGTGATTATGTCTCCCTGCAAACTAGGGCGGTCTCGGATCTCTGCTGCATATTTAAACTTTAAAACAATTTTATTAGATAGCCATACCTACTAAGTAGGTTCCTTCTGTCCCCTAGACCTGTCAGAAATCCTCCATTGTTTCATTTGAATCTTTGTTCCACTAACTATTCACAAAACTCCTTCGTTTATGATCCTGCTCGTCATTTAACGAAATCCCGGCAAAGATTGATCCTTTTTCTGTATTCTTTTGCCCTCCTTTAGATTATCTTTACTTAAGTTCCTTTCCAGCCCTAACTCCTAAGTTCCTTTCTTGTTTTGATCTGTTGTTCGTTTTGTAATATTTTTGGCTGTAGTGTATTGTGTGATATTAATATTATTTTTTGTATTTATATTTTATATTGTATACTATGTATAAGCTGTTTGTTACATAAATAAATACATACATAGTATGATGATTATTCTACATAATATGTACATTCAAACAAATTTTAGTTAGAACTACAAAGTACGTCCTTTGATGACCTTCTCGATAATAATTGGATGTATTTTCGTACAGTTCCATTGATTCGTGGAAAATTCACAATGGTTGAGAAAGATTCAAAGAAACAACGACCACACGAAGTAGTCGGTTCCCAGTATTACGCAATTGGTGTAATATTGTATATTTATTCAAGACAAACGATGCTAAACGCAATTCAATCGGAAACCGTCTATCTCAACAATAGAACTTTGGGCTCCAAAAGAGCGAAAACATTTGCGATGGCTTTCACGGTGAGAATTGTTTCGCTGTTGGTAGATTTAAATACATATTAAGATTGAACATTTCCTTTGATTGATTCTGTACTGACACCTGACAGCTCAAATTTTACGTTTAGACAAAATCCATCACCCCAGCCCTAAAGAGCCATTCCTTATAAATGCATTAAAATAAAAAAAAAAAAAATGGCCAACTTAGAATCTCAACACCGGGAAAAATCCAAGGAAATAAAAAAAAAAGTATTTTTTGAGCTTTTAAAATTTACAAAACTACGATTATTTATAAGTTTATCCATGTAAAATGTCACAATTATTGGCAAAATAGCTGATTATTACTTCCAATGCTCATTTTAACATTACTAAAAACTTTGGGTTACAAACGGCAAAGTCAAAAAAACATCAATTTTTTTAAACGCTCATCTATGTACATTACATACTATATAAATTCAATGTTTGTTGTATGTCGTTTCGCTATGCAAATCTACAGTTTTCAACTTAGAACCATAAACTTGTTACACTATCTCCTTAATACCCTAAGTCAGATGGTAGGTGGGTTTGGAAGGGGTTTGATACAAACCCCGGCCGAGCAACGCCAACGGGCAATCTAGCTAGTATCTCATAAACGAAAGCTAAATAACAAAATTTATTATCATATTCCAGATTTAGGTGAGTCAGAATTAGTAATAATTTTGGGTTTCCTTTCGGGTAACTCAAAAACGATTTTTTTGTTGCATTTGTAATATTCCTTTGAAACGTTACTATACAAAAATTTGAACCCACGACATTACTGCTACTACTAATATTTTGTCATTGTTATTTATTCCATTCTTTTCCACTTCCAGAGGGCAATTAAAACTACTTAATGTTTACTACAACAAACGGTAAGACTTTGTCAAATAAAGTCAACGTTTTGATATATGAAATTCAAAAATGATAAATAAAAAAAAAAAAACGAGAAAATCTTTCGACCAAACCACAACCTTCGTTCATGAGTATCGCTATAGCATACCGTATATTTTTCATTGATAAAATTTTCCCTAAAGTAAAACGTATTTTTAACCGTTTACACAAACTTAGCGATTTCCGTCGACCATGAACTTTTTATTGAAATTTTCGAGATAAAATTAATTTCCACCGGTTATAATAATCGGCGACGGCCGCTCACCCAATGGAAGGAACATATCCCAGAGACGAAAAAAAAAAAATTAACGGAATCAATGATAAGGAAAATTAACGGTTATTATTGATTTTGCCGGCCGGACGAACGCTGAGGAGGGTTAAATTGCAGAAAAGTGTGGAGATACGGGTCATTTGCAGTACACGCGGGTTGAATTCTTGCATGCCTTGCACAGATAAAGTGGTGCAGGTAGTTCATATAAACCAACATTATACCGTCCCCTTTATACGTGCTTTTATTCCTGTGATATTCAATTGAATGATTGTGCTAAATTATTCGTAGATATAGATTCTGGCTGAACAGGGTACTGTTAACAATAAGATTCAATTCATAACCAAATGTAATGGAAACGATCATAATTTGTTTGACAGTTGAATGAAAATATCCTATCACTTGCAAGCATCTTGCAAGACCTGCAGAATAATAGAATGTATCCCAGCAAAATTTGGAATTAATAAGTGATTGTGTAAATTTCTAATGTACAATCACATTGATTAATGTACATACGTGTTTTATCTAAAAATTTTTAGATAAAATTTTGTCGAAAGTATATCTAACTGAATGAAAAGCATGCTGAAATTTTTTCCTAAAGTTGTAAGCTAGGAAAAGATAGAAACTTTCATCTGTAATTCAACGCGTATCTTATTGTACTCAGCGACTTAGAAAAGTGCCCTGTTAAAAAAAAGGGCTTTTAGGACTCATTTATTTTTGATAAGTCAGCTTTTTTATTTCAAACGGTGTCATCGGGTGATTATTATACACTAATTTAAACCCGTTGAATATCAACGGCGGTTCTCATCACCCGTACTGAAAAATAATATTAAATCTATTAGTTTTTATAGTTGTTTAACAACGTAACAATTTAGCAAAGTCGCGAGCCTATTGACAATTAATATTGTCAAATCGTAGCAGGCTCGTCATCGCCTCCGTTAATTGATAGTGTTAGCACGACCTCATTCTGACCTGGTGATCTTGAGTTCAAATCCCATTCGCGCGACGTTCTGGTTTTTTAATTATTTACCTCGGCGAGCGTTATCAGCAGACAGATTATATATACATATATAATCATCATTTTCAGTCGTCTCTCCAATTGTGTGCCATTCCTGTCTGTCTTGGAGCAATCTGCATCCACTTGCACTCCACACATTCTTCTCAATTCATCAGCCCATCGTCCACTCGGTCTACTTTTGCTTTCTTTCACATCCTCACGGATACTATTCAGTATTTTTTCGCGTCCATCTGCCATCCATTCTTCTCGCTGTTTCCAACCCATTGCCTTCAACTTTTTTCACACGTTCCGCTATATCTACCACCTTGGTCATGCTTCTTACCATGTAAACACTCTTACGACACTCTTGAATTTAGCATTCACGATTATTATATATGTACGTATGTATGTATATCTATAATAACCACTGATAGTGTATTTATAACCATCCCACAATTAAAATTTAGTAGTCCAAAATATAGCAAAATGTAGTAGGTAGTTGAAGAATGCAGCGCTTCGTGAGAAGTACCATACATACATATGTATATGCGAACGTTACTTGACTACCCAGCCAGGCAGACTCTTGCGCTACGTACGTATGCTGTACATATAATGATCATATGAATGCATGTATTTACATACTAGTGAAGTGTCCGTTAAACAACAGTTCAATGTGTTAAATAGGCACAGTAATGCCCGTGAAGTGAGTATGGTGCGTTGTGGTAGGCTGAGTGTAATGAACAAAGTGAAACGTATCGATCAAACATATTGGTTGTCAGACACCACACCCACACACATACAATTACGTATATTGTTTTACGTGATAAATTCATTCATGATCGAAGACGTGTTGTAATAGGTGACGTCACGTGACTGTTTTTCGTTCGTCCTAGTCATTTTCGTTTTTTATACATTTTACTAGGGGCTTATTGCCGTTGATAATCAACGCCCGCTGAATTTTTTTAATGGTTTTGATTTTTTGGATCTGGGGGGGGGGTGGTAAGGGGCCGGCATAACTTTCGGGAGGCAAAAAAAAGATTACCGTAGGGGTAGGGGTGGTCTGGGGGGGGTGGTGAGGGGTCGGTGCATACTTTTTCGGGAGTGCAGAAAAAAGGTGCCGTAGGGCATGGAGGTCTGGGGGGGGGTGGTGAGGGGCCGGCATAGCTTTTCGGGAGTGCAAAAAAAAGGTGCCGTAGGGGGGGGGGGGTCTGTGGGGTAATCGAGGCCAGCATAGCTTTTCGGGAATGCTGAAAGGCCTGCCGTAGGGAGTAGGGGGGGGTCTGTGGGGTGGTGAGGGGCCGGCATAGCTTTTCGGGGTGCTGAAAAAGTTGCCGCAGGGGTAGAGCTGGCTCTGGGGTGGTGATGGTCCGGCATGGCTTTTAGTGAGTCAAAAAAAGGGGTGGTAAGGGCCGGCATAGTTTTTGGGAGTCAAAAGGGACCGCCGGGGTAGGGTCTGTCTGGGGGGGGTAAAAGGGGCCGGCATAGCTTTTCGGGAGCGCAGAAAAGATCCCGTAGGGGCAGTGGAGGTCTGGGGGGGGGCATAGCTTTTTCGGGAGTGCTGAAAAGGGGTAATGAGGGGCCGGCATGGCTTTCAGGAGTGGTGATGGTGCTGAAAAAAAGGTGGTGATGGGCCGGCATGGCTTTAAGTGAAAGGTCAAAAAAAGGGGTGGTGAGGGTCCGGTTTTCGGGGGTGCTGAAAAGGTGCCGTAGGAATAGGGGTCTGTGGGGTGGTGAGGGGCCGGCATGGAACTGACATAGCGGGAATGCTGAAAAGGTGCCGTAGGGATAGGCGGCTCTGGGGGGGGCCGGCATGGTGGAGTAAAAAAAAGGTGCCGGGGGGGAGGGTCTGGTGGTAGGGCTTTTCGGGAGTGCTGAAAAAGGTGCCGTAGGGATAGGGGGGGTCTGTGGGGTGGTGAGGGGCCGGCATGGCTTTTTTCGGGAGTGCAGAAAAAGGGGCCCAGGGGCGGGAGGGTCTGGGGGGGGGGGGGGGGGGTCGCAAACTTTTTGGGAGGTGAAAAGGTGCCGTAAAATAGGGGGGCTGTGGGGTGGGTAAGGGGCCGGAAGGGTTTTTATCAAAAGGGGAAAAACAAAAAAAAAAAAATTTAAAAAATTCAAAAAAAAAGTTGAAAAATCAAAAAAAAAAAAAATTTAAAAAAAGTTCCAAAAAAAAACAAAAAAAATTAAAAAACCAAAAAAAAAATTTAAAAAAATTCCCAAAAAAAACCCAAAAAAAAATTGAAAAAACCAAAAAAAAAAAATTTAAAAAAATTCCAAAAAAAAACAAAAAAAGTTGAAAAAATCCAAAAAAAAAATTTAAAAAAAATTCAAAAAAAAACAAAAAAAAAATTGAAAAAACCAAAAAAAAAAATTAAAAAATTCCCAAAAAAAACCAAAAAAAAATTAAAAAATCCAAAAAAATTCAAAAAAATTCAAAAAAAATCCAAAAAAAATTAAAATCAAAAAAAAATTCAAAAAATTCAAAAAAAAAAAAAAAAGTTTAAAAAAAACCAAAAAAATTCAAAAAATTTAAAAAAAAAAAGTTGAAAAAAACCCAAAAAAAAAATTCAAAAAAAGTTAAAAAATCAAAAAAAGTTAAAAAAACCCAAAAAAAAAAAAAAAAAGTTTAAAAAAAAAACCAAAAAAAATTGAAAAAATCCAAAAAAAAAAAAAAATTCCAAAAAAAAAAACCCAAAAAAAAAGTTGGAAATACCAAAAAACCGAAAAAAAAAAATTTTAAAAAATTTTATAAAAAAATTTAGAAAAATCCTTTTTGGTTTTTGGACGGCGAAGAAAAGGCCCAACCCAAACCCCAAAACAAAAAAATCTTTTTATAACTAGTTGCCGGATAATCAACGGCCCCCAATTCTGGGATTTTTGGGTCTGGGGGGGGGGGTAAAGGGGCCGGGGAGCTTTCGGGGGGGGGCAAAGGTGCCGTAGGGGGGTAGGGGGTTCTGGGGGGGGTGGGGGGAGGGGCCGCATACCCTTTTGGGGGTGCGAAAAAAATCCGAGGGGGGGGTGGAGGGTCGGGGGGTGGGGGGTCGCATGCTTTAGGGGTCAAAAAAAGGTGCCTAGGGGGGAGGGGGGGGTCTGGGGGTAAGAGGGCCAGCATAGCTTTTCAGGGGAATGCGGGGGAAAAGGTGCCGAGGGGGAGGGGGGGTCTGTGGGGTGGTGGGGGCCGCATAGCTTTTTTGGGAGTGCGAAAAAATTTCCGGGGTAAAGGGGGCTCTGGGGTGGTGGGCCGGGATGGCTTTTAGTGAGTCAAAAAAAAGGGGGGGGGGCCAGCTTTTGGGGGTCAAAGGGACCGGGGGGGGGGGGTCTGGCGGGGGGGTAAAAGGGCCGCATAGCTTTTTGGGGGGCAAAAAAGGTTGAGGGGCAGGGAGGGCCGGGGGGGGTGGGGGGCCCGGGAAAATTTTGGGGTCTGAAAAGGGGGCCGTAGGGGTGAGGGGCTGTGGGGTGGGGAGGGGCCGCTTTTCAGGGTGCTGAAAAATGCCGTAATGAAAGGCGCTCTGGGTGGTGTGGGCCGGCATGGCTTTTTGGGAGTCAAAAGGGTGGGGAGGGGGCCGATGCTTTTTAAATCTGAAAAGGTCCGTAATGGGGGGGGTCTGGGGGGAGGGGCCGGCATGCCGGGGTGGAAAAAAAGGGGCCGTGGGGCAGGGAGGGTCTGGGGGGGGGGTGAGGGGGCGCTCTTTTCAGGTGCTGAAAAGGTGCCTTAGGGGGGGGTCTGGGGTAATAGGGGCCATAGCTTTTTAGGAATCTGAAAAGGTGCAGGGGAAAAGGGGTCTGGGTGGGTGGGTGGTTTTAAAGGGCAAAAAACCCCAACTTTCGGGGTGCGAAAAAAAGGGGCCCTAGGGGAAGGGGGGGGTCTGGGGGGGGGTGAGGGGGCGCTTTTAGGAGTGCGAAAAAAATTCCTGGGGAAGGGGGGTCTGGGGGGGGGGGTAGGGGTGGGGTTTTGGGGATTGAAAAAATCAAAAAATTTTAAAAAGGGGGGGAAAATTTTAAAGTGAAAAATCCAAAAAAGGGGGCGTTTGGGGAGGGGCCCAAAAATTTTTTAAAAATCAAAAAATCCCAAAAAAGGGGGTTGGGGGGGGGGGGGTTTGGCCTTTTTTCATGCTGAAAAAATCCCAAAAATCTTTGGAACCAAGGGTTTTTGGGGGGCAAAAATTTAAAAAAAAAAAAAAACAAAAAAAGCAAAAAAAACCAAAAAAAGGAAAAAACCAAAAAAAAATTAAAAAATTCAAAAAAAAAAAAAAAAAGTTAAATCCAAAAAAAAAAAAAAAAAAATTCCAAAAAAACCAAAAAAAAGTTGGTATAAAAAAACCGTTTTCAAAATTTTCTAAAAAACCCGAAAATCCATTGACGTATGGGGTTCGGGCGAAAAAAACCAGGCCCCCGACCAGGCAACCCCCCCCATTTTTTTTTAGGATTGGGAAGTATAAGGCGGGGTTTTTCGACAATAAAAAAGTTTTCTTCAATTTCCGAGGCGAACCCCGGCCATTTTCCATTTAGGTGCGGCTTTAAAATTGGGAATTTTTCCTTTTCCCGAGGATAGGATTTTTTTTGTGCGAATTTTTTGGGGGCCACTGTTGGACCTTTCGCGAAAACGGGCCTTTTTTAACTTTTGGGGCCCCAAATTTTGGGGAAAATTTTTTTCTCAAAACCAAAAAAAATCTTGGGGGAAAAAACCGTTTAAAATTTTTAAATTCAAAGGGGGGGGGTAAAACGAAAGTTTTAAAAGGGCTTTATTTTTTGGTTTTGGGAAAAAAATTTTTAGTTTTAAAAATTTTTTAAGAGTTAAAAGAAAAATGTAATAAAGTTTAAAATTTTGGGGTGAAAAAAAAACAAAAAAATTTTTTGCAGAAAATTTTTTAAAATTTTT
>JAGVSN010000111.1:0-69859 GCA_022651745.1 Parapsyche elsis
GATTGATCAGATGGATGCTACAACTCCAGGAATTCGATATAGAATATAAATATCGAAAAGGAAAAGCAAATGCAAATGCAGATTGTTTTCAAGATTAGAAACATATGTAATGATCATAACTGAACCAAAGGAATCGCAAATATTTGCGATATTTCAGAAATTACCAGCTGTGCAAAATAACACTGATCTAAGATATCAACAGGACTTAGATCCTGAACTAAAAAGTATCATGTGTTACCTTCAAGGTATTGAACCTGAAGATGAAGATTTAAAAAAATCATCTAACACGTCACGGAAAATTATATGTAATGCGTGATGGTGTACTCAAATATTATAATGGGACTACCGAAGTTTTGCAATTCCGAAACAAATTCGCGATGCAGTACTGTTCCAATATCATGATGGAGCAATGGGAGGACACTTATCCTCCAGAAAGACAGTCTCACGATTGCAAAGAAAATATTTTTGGCCAAACATGGAGCAAGAAGCAAAGGAGTGGTGTAAGAATTGTAAGATATGTCTTACGAGGAAAAATACTGGTAAATTACCAAAGGTTCCACTTAAACCAATACCACCACCTAGTGCTCCCATGGAATTTACAGCGATGGATGTTTTAGGTCCATTTCCTGAAACAATAAACGGTAACCAATACATATTAGTATTTAGCGATTATCTGACAAGATGGCCAGAAGCATATGCAATGCCAAATCAGACTGCAGAAACAATCGCACAGATTTTTGTGGAACAAATAGTATTCCGATACGGAGTACCAAGGAAACTATTAACCGATAAAGGAGCAAACTTTACGGGACAAGTCCTTAAAAGGCATAACAGATATTTTTAATATCATGAAGCTGCAAACGACAGCTTATCATCCACAAACAGATGGTTTGGTTGGAGCGTTTTAATCAAACGTTAGCTAATATGCTTGCGAGCTATGTAAATTCAAAACATAAGGATTGGGATATATATATTCCATCTTGTTTGTTTGCTTACCGAAATGCAGTTCATCCAGCAACAGGCGAAACACCTTTCTTTCTAATGTATATGCGGGAGAGCAATATGCCAATCGATATAGAATTCCCGGCACCTACCTCTCAGTACATGGAAGTACCGCAGTATACTACAATAATGATAGAAAGATTAGGAAAAGTCTGGAGACAAGCTCAGTTACAGCTCAAGTTTCATCAAGAAACTTACAAAGAAGCATATGATAAAAGACAAAGCCACATACCTTCAAGGTTGGAGATCGAGTCATGCTACACGTGCCTCTCACAAAGAAAGGACATTCACGTAAATTGCATCGACCATTTGTTGGACCATATGATATTGTCAGAGTAACTGACACAAACTTACAAATCACCAAAAATCATATGAAGGACCCGATCGTGGTACATGCAAATAGATGTAAAATAGCATCTGCAGGTGACGAAGGAGATAAACAGGGTACTAATAACACAAGAGGAAATAAACAGCGTTACACGTTGCGATCTAGAGATAGATTGTTCCTCATTTTGGCAGTGATTTCATGTTTTTTGTGTCAATGCGTAGAAGCACGGGATAAAATCCCTGGTGAACGCGACATTTCCTTTAAAATAACGTTGGATAAAGGTCAAATAGCTACCATAGAATGTGAAACCCTGAGGGTTATATTCAAATGTTACGATCTTACACCCAACGAAAAACGAGGTCAAGTGTGTAGGTTTTCAACCAGACACAAAAAATTATCACACGTTTAATAGTCTACCGAAAAAAGTGATAAGGAGATCCTCGCCGAAATAAGTGAGAATATCTATACCCTTCCAATAAGGAGAAAAAATAGATAAGTATTGGTGGAAAGAGCGGGATACGGAACAGGTATCCCAGTTACCAAGTCAGCAAAAGGATAAACCCAAACAATTGGTTTTGGTACCAAAAAATAATATTATCTCCTAAAACATCAACAAAAAATTATTAATTAAATACGTCACCACGTCTAGAAAAATCCTAAAAAGCTCATCAACCAAATTTTATCAAACTACCCTCCCTTTAAAAAACATTGACAACAAAATCTACAAATATAGCCGAGATATCTAAGGAACTCCGCACTTTTAATATCAACAACAGTCCAAAACCCATTACCCCAACAACATCAAAATCATGGTCCGAGATTTTAAACACATTAGCATTGATCGCTATTTTTGTTTTGGGCTCAGGAGGCCTTTTAATCTTGATGATTTTATGCATCATAGCAGAGCAGAAATATTGCTATAAGCCTCCATTAACTACAGTCTATAATGACTCAATTTATACCGCCTGCCCATACGCAAATAATACAAATCCACATTTTTTAACACCAACATATGTAAATAATACAGAATATATTTATAATCCAATTACCAAGTTCTTTGTATTACACCATGTCACAAGATGATCAAACAAGACCACCGTCCTATCAAGAAACAATTCAGTATGAAGAAATTCCAGAACCACCAGGCGTAACAGCCTCGTGGGTCTGATGAACAAAATTCGTAAAAGCCCAACTAAGAGGACACATTTCAGATTAATCTAATCCCGACTGTGAACATTTTATATTTACAGCGAATTAAACCCTACAATGACATTGTGATATCCCCATGACATTTTGTGATCTGACTCTTTCCCCGTGATCTTATTTTTTATATTTTATTTTTGATTATTTTTTTAAAAATTACCATTTTCCCCAGATTTTAGAATAGAAATGGTTGGTTGAGAAAAATTTTTAAAATTTAAAAAAATTTAAAAAATGAATTACGATTAATTTTTGGATTTTTTCCCCAAAATTAAAAAAGAAATTTTTAAAATTTTATAAAATTTTAGAAAATAAAACCCTTTTAAATTTACAAATTACAAAAATATTTCAAATTATTTTAAAAAAAATTTATTAATTTTATACAAAAAATTTTTTTTAAATTTTAAGCAGTCCCTTTTTAACGTTTAAAGGGAAAAAATTTTAAACCAATAAAAAAAGGCCCAAAAAAAAAAACCCAAAAAAACAAAAATTAAAAAAAGAAGAAAAAACTTCAAAATTAAGTAAAATTTATTTTTATGCTTTTTTTTTGGCAAAAAATTCTTTAAAAAAATTTAAAAACTATAAATTTTGGAGGGAAAAAAATTTTTAAAAATTGGGGAAAAAGGTAAAAAATCACTATAATATCTCGCAAGTTCTTCCAATAGTTTTTTTATTGCACGGGGAATATTTTATTTTGTACTGTCAATTGTGTATATCCAAATAAAGAGATTATAAAAGTTTCAGCCTTTTTTATCTCAGAAATCCTGGCAACAGATTTTTATAGGTACCGAGCACGTGAAATCAAGACTTTGATTTAGGGATTAACGTTCACTAATTTAAACAACGCACACGACTACGGTCACGTTAAACCCTTCAACATATAATTCTAGGAGCTCCGACGTGATATCTTTATCATCGTCGTCGCCTTTTATTCTTCCAGTTCCGAGTTAGAATTTTAATTCACTAAGTAGTTACTACTTAGTACGTTGTTCTTTCTTCAGCAATAAGATGCACCTTCGATCAGGAAAGGGATACCCTTCTCTTATCGATTCAGACTCAGAGGAATTCACCGATTGGAATAACTTGATAAAATATCCAGCCATAAATCGTTTTAAGTGACGAAAATTTAGATAGACCTGGTGACGATTTACAAAATATTATTTTACCTGTCAGATACGACAGTGATCCTAATAAGTTAGCTGAATTTTTTTTGGCAGAGTACCATATGTACGCCACAGCATTTGGGTGGACCGAACCACAGATGTGTATTCGATTACCTTTACATGTTACTGGCGTTGCCAGACAAGTATTAGTGGAATTGTCTTTGGGCGATACCACTTGGGAAAAAGTCGGCCAGGAGTTGGAGAAAACTCTTTTAATAGGTACATCAGCCAAGTTGCACCGAACACTTTTTATGAGGCGCGAACAAAAATCCAATGAATCTGTTCAACAATACGCCTATGATTTAAAAGTGATGGCTCTTAGAGCTTTTAAAGATCTTAAAGCTGAGGATCGTGAGGAGTTTCTTCTCGAACAATTCTCAAGAGGTGTAACAAATAAATTAAGGATACCTTTGATCACATCAGACTTCCAAACATTTGATGAAGCAGTGAAAAAAAGGCGAGGGCAATTGAATATGCTCATTCTTTTGAAAGTAGTAATCGGGTTAATGCCATCACACCCTATACCGATAATAAAAAAAGTCCGAGGAGACAAAAAAGGGAATTTAAAAAAGCCATTTAATAATAATTTTAAAAAAAAAGAAGTGGGAAAATAAAAATGAATATTATGACAAACAAAAGCCAAATAATTTTGAAAAAGAGACTAAGGGAGCTAATCAGAGTTACCCAAATAATTATCAGAAAAAAAGCCGGAATGGTCGCAGACTCAATATCCAAATAAAAGTTATAATAACAATCAAGGTTATTACAATAGGGATAGAGTAAATACACAAGGTTTAACGAAATGTGACACCTGTGGTAAGTTCGGTCATATGGCACGAACTTGTTGGAAAAATACTGGTTATTTTCCAGCACCGGCAAGGGCATCGTTTAATAATGGGTTTGAAAACCCGAATGGTTATAATAACCGTTATCCGAAACAGGATTTTAATAAGAATCAATTTAATAAAAAAAAGTTATGATCAAGGGCAAAATAAGAAGCCAGATCAATATTTGGTTACTGAAGATCTTGAGAAAATAAGACTTCAGGAGAAAATTTGGAGTTACGTACTCTTTACGAACGTACCGTCGAAAGAATGTGTGAAAATAAACGTTCGAAATTTATTCCCAACGAGGAAACAAATATACCCACTGATATAGAGGGTTACCGTTAAAAGAAAACGGATAGAAACTGGACATTTGAGCCAGAAGTTAACGAATGCCCGAATATTAAAGCAATCCCACAAAAGAAAAAGTCTCAAATAAAGAAAGATAAATTAAATGAGAAAACAAAGGAAACATGCTTTGCTACGATCACTAAAAGTGACGAACAAGCATTAATTAACATGGTGTATAATACACTTTCAACTCCTAATGTGGAAAAAACCACGAGTAATGGATGTTTTAAAGAAACTGTTAGAATTAACAGTATCGACCTCTGGAATAGAGAGGTTAATTCCTTTGTTAACGCAATATGCGGGAGAAAATTCTCCATACAGGGCAACTATAAAAGTGCTGACATTTTATTAATAATTTTTCAGGGGCAACAATTGGATGATGATGAATATATCATCGAATGTGGCATATTGCCAGATAAGGAAAATAAATTGCGAGTCATTCGTGTAAATACGATACAGAACTCAGCAAGGGTATCGGATATGATACCGGGGACGTCTAAGCGTACCCAAATTTTTTTAAAGGAAATTAATAAAGCCCCGAAGCCTGAAATAAGGCAAATGGAAGAATTTATTGAAGGATTAAATACACCTGAGAGTGTACCGATAAACCGAGAGGTCAATGTCGACGAAGATGTCCTTGAAGAAATAATGGAGGGAGATTATCCACAAGAAATGGATCCCAACCCATTCTTCAACCAAACTCAATGCGTAGATTTGGATAGTGATATAATTGAGGAAGTTCAGCATGATAACCTTCCAAATAGAGAAGGAATTGGGATAAATGATCCTATTTTAGGTCACCTAAAAAGAGGTAGACCAAGGAAAGATTCAATGCCGCCAGTGCCACATGAACCTGAGCGGATTAATGAGTTACAAAATAATTTAGCTGAACGTTTAGCCCAGAGACTTGGAGCTTTAAACTATCCTCGAAATGAAAATATTAAACAAATATTAAAAGAAATTATTTTTAAATTGACAAGTCGATTATTTCCATCGGCTAGTGACAGTCAGCTTGTGGACAAACAACTGATGTCGAGAATAAGGACCCTTTTACCGATAATTAGGGAGGAAGTTCCCACTATGATAATAAATAAAGACATATGTCTATTTGACCAAAATGTAATTCAAAGATTAATTTTGGATGAAGTAAATGATCAAAAAGTGATCCGAGTAATCACATATTTGGTATTTCGTGTAATATCAAGAGCTAGCTCAAATCAAGTTAATGATAAAAACTTAGATGCAGCTACAGAGATATTATCTCAAGAAATAACCCCTTGGATAAGAGAACAAGGAGGTTGGAAGGCATTTGTAGCAGGAAAAAAGGTTAAGATTAACCACAACCCTACACCACAGCAAGGTGGAATAGGATGGTTAGGTAAATTGATTACCGTTTTAACTATATTTCCCAGTTGGGACAAAGTGATGCAATTCACGTTTATGACTGCGCAAAGCCATCCATTGGAGAAAAATATTCGTTATTAGAAATTGAAAGCTGTCCAGAATCAAATCCGGCAAATATCTCTATCGGAGAAAGAAAGACATATAACGTGTACCAAGAATCAGATTTCTGGAGAACAACAGCTCGGGAATGCAAAGTCTTAAAAAGAAGAAAAATATTCCATTGTGGAATGCATTCACATTCAACAGAAGTGTTAGACGAACCATTTATTCCAGTAATTCCTACATCAGAATATTGTGCTGACGCTTTTATCAATCAACAATTACGAATGGACTCTGTCACACAATTACCGGCACAAGTTGGAAAACGATTAATAAGGAAAATATATCGAGTAGGAAGTGTGGATGCTGGAGGAAACTGTCAAGGAAAATCTATAATGATAGAAGGTCAACTAAAAGATGGGATGGTAGAAATCGAAGACTTCCAAGTAGAGTTAAAAGAATATCAAGTATCATTTGATACAGATACGGGAAAAATGATGCAAATGCCCGAATGTTCAGCAGATCATACGTCATGTAACACAGGAGAATCAATGATAGTTTACAAAGTAAAGAAAGCAGAATGCAGTTTAATATTGTTAAAAACTGACATTTTTGAGGAAGTAACCGGATTTCTCTACACATCACTCAATCCTGATTCTGGAGCAAAAGAAATTCCAACACAAAAAACACCAACAGTGTTAATGTCAACATCGAAAGATGTACACATGAGATTCGTTCGAAAAGAACCTACAGCCAAATGTTCAGCACAAGTATATGCTACTAATTATCCAGGAATCTTCATCACTAACAATAAAGTTGAAGGTGCTAAAAGTCAACCCGGAAAAACGGACGTAGACATGTTCGCTTACTTCAATAATAAGATTGATTATCTTTTTAATTTGGGATAACAAGTATGGCAAGAATGTATGAAGAAGTAGTCAAAAATGACTGTAAACTTAATAAAGAAATCCTACGAACTAAATTGGCACTAGTAATTACAAATCCAGATATAGTTGCACCAGTATTACCATTAGATAAAGGAATCTTTGGTAGAATAATGGGAGAAGTATTATATACTTACAAATGCCCACAAAAAGAAGTTACATTAGCAACAGTGATAGAATGCACTAATGAGTTGCCAGTAACACATCTTGAAAAAATAAGATACGTAGAACCAGTAACTAGAATATTGTTACCAGAAGGTAGTTTACCTACCATTATCAAGTGTTCTAACGTAATGGCTCCAGCCTATAGATTAACGGATACAACGTGGTTCACGTTACCAGGGAGAACCCCAATAGAGGCTCCTAAAAAATTAGAATTATTAAGATTGGATAAAGAACAAAAATTCCAAACAATGGAAGAAATATCCAAAAGTGGACTGTACAGTCAAAAAGACATAGATGCAGCAAGGAAATATCTCTTTTTTCCACAAGTTCGTCAGAGAATAATGACGGAAATTGCTTATACAGTAATGGGAACTGGCAAAGAAAGACCAGATTTCGACCTACTATTCACAGTAGATCATTACAAAAAAGCAACCATGAACACATTGAAACATATGTGGGGAAATTTCATGATTTTTGGAAATGCAATGGCAGGTTTTATGGGACTTTATGTGATATTCACAATAATAAAAGTAATTTTATCACAAATATTGTCGACCTATGCAATACATGCAGTAAAAGGAACGACATGGAAATTAATTTTTGGCGTATGTCCATTTCGCCGCTAAGTATATAGTGTCAAACCACCATAAGCAAATGAGAAAAGCTATGGAAAGGAGGCACCAACTACTTACGAAATCGCAAATAAAATGCAACGACGAAAGAGACGTAGAACATCCTACCATACCATACCATCAGTATCTGGATTAAGTATATCTAGATCACACCATAGTAATAATAATAACAACAATGATGATGGAAGTGACGGTGGAGGATTAACTTTTAACAAAGTCAAAGTCATATTTTAAAACAAAATGCCAGAATCAAGACCAATGAGTGCATATGGATCTCAAAGAGATTCAGGATTTCGAGAAACGTCAAACGAACTCGACCAATGGCATATGCTTCCACCATCCAATGAATAATTTCCAGGAAATGAAGGTTTAAACTTTCAATCAATAATTCCAAGAAATAAGTCTAAGAATGGCAGAAGAACAAACAGGAATAGCATCAATGCCATTACTAAAAAAATAAAAGTCCAAGTTTAATAAATCAAATAGATTCGACGGAATTTCCCTGAAATTGAACGTCTTGAACAAGAATATGAACGAATAAAAGTCGTTATGGCAAGGACAAAAGATGTAAGCAAAGAATTGAAATAACAAATATATACCCTCAAGAGATAACAGAAGATTGTTAAAGAAACGAGGAAGAAACTACCAAAAAAGATTTAACAAAGTTTGGAGTATTTATGATCCAGAAGGATCAAAAGGAGAAAAGTAACAGGAATCAGGAGATTCACTTCCCAGAAGGGATAGGAAATTTAGAGAATCATCAAGAAGATAAAGTTGCTTACGTAGGACCTTTAGCAGAAATGCTATATTGCCAATTAAATATAAATGGTTTTCAATTAAATGCATTAATCGATACTGGATCTTGCGTATCCATTTTACCTACAAGGTTTGCCAGCAATAGAACAAATTCGTTCAGCCAAACCCAGTAAGAGAGACATACTACACCATTACCGGAGAGAAATTGCTCATCCGAGGTTCAACAAAAAATAAATGTTACGGTACATGGTCTCACAATCATGACAAAATTCATGATTATGGATAATTGCATAATTGATTGCATACTAGGAATGAATTTCCTTAAATCCTTAAAATAAGCAATATAGATTGGTCAAAATGGACCGTCTCCAGAAACGAAAATATAATCGGAATGATAACTTCTCAAGAAGAAGAAGATATAAACGATATACTCATCTCATTGATTGGTCAGTTTGGGAAGATGAAGAAGAAGAAAACTTTTATACCATATCCTTGGGAAGAATTAAATGAAATAAAAGATTGGCAAGAATTGCCTTATCCTGATTTAGACTACGATTTCATAAATGAAATTCGAATAAGGAAAAAATTAATATATAATAAGTTAAAGAGAGTATCTCGAACAAAAAATATACAAAAAAATACGGTAACGAGAATGTCTCGAATAAGGTTAAATCCTGCGGTAACAAGATTACCCCAAAGAAGATCAAGATGTTCTATAAAGACATGGGTACAAAATGATGTTAGAAGAAGAAGAAGATATCAAAACAATGTGAATGATGACCTAATATCAGAAAATGATATAGAGGAAGAAAAATACCCTCATACATCTCACACATTGTTGGAAAGGAGTAGAAATAAAAATACAAGAGGATATCCTAAACCACAGTTAAATTATCCATTGATGAGAGCACCATTCCAAAGAAGGCAACAAGAATCAAGCTCAGAAACGAGGAATCTTGGTTGCCACCAGGACAACAATGGAATAGACAATTATACATTGTTAATAACAAAGAAAGAAGAGGTTGTAATCACTTACCTCAACACGATCAAGATGGGATGATAACCTTAAAAAAAAGTTAAAAGATTTAAAGATAGATATATCCGATAAATTTGAGTATCTAGAGGGATGAAATAAAAGAATTGAACTAAAAACAGTAACTATGGGAAAGATTTGAAAAATGAAAAATGATGACAACAAAAATTGTCAAACAGCAAACAAAAGAAGTGGAGATCACAAGTTATCGATGATATGAATTATCTTTGGACATCCACTGTGAAATGGAAAATTCACTTTATGCTGCGATAAATCAAGTTGAGTTTAATAGTCAATAAAAAATGAGAAAATGGAAAAAGAAATACAAGAACTATCTAAAAAATTAGATAAGTTGTTAAGACCCACTGAACAAATGTTTATGATAGCAGATAGTGCTAAGAAGCCCCATCTAGACATAAAAATCAATGGTCAAAGATTTTCAGCTTTGCTAGATACGGGAGCTGGGTCAAGTTTTATTAACAAAGAAATATTAACAGCAGAACAATGGAAAGTAGTTAGACCAGCTATGGAAAAACCAGCATCAGCATCCGGTCACTACTTACCAGTTCTGGGAAAATTAACAGTCGAAGTGGAATTAAACAAAGGATTATTAGAAAATTCAACAACTAATATTGTTTACCACGATTTTCTGGTTTTGGATGATTTTCCAATGGATTGCCTTTTAGGCATGAATTTCTTATCGCAAATGAAAAATTTGGCTATCGATCTAGTAACACTCCAACTCTACAACACAAAAAGTAGAAGAGTGATTACGGAAATAGACGTAACCATTGAAAATGAAACAATTTTAGATCCTCAAGCAGAGACAATGATCTATGCTATCCTAGATGGACAGATGGAGGACAAAGATCTATTATTTACGCCATGTAAAAAGTTCATGGATAAATATGAATTACCAATGAGTAATAGTATCTGTAATATGAAAAGCGATAGAAAAATTCCAGTTCGAATAGTGAATTTTATCCGAATAAAATGACATTGCATCCAGGAACAAAATTGGCAAGGTAGAATACATGGACACATGTAATTTTATACAATCCAATATAACCAACACAATAAAGGATTATAAGCCAATTGAGATAACTAACTCTAATATAACTAAAGAAGAAGGAGATGAGTTGAAAAAACTCATCGAAAGATTTCCTGAAGTGATAGCTAGGAATGAAACCGATCTGGGATGTGTGAAAACAGTGGAACACACAATCCCTTTACTCGATGAAAAACCCATTAAACAACGGCCATATAGAACACCATACGCATTAAAAGATGAGTGCGAAAAACAAATAAAATCCATGTTAGAGAATGAAGTTATCAGACCAAGTTCATCTCCTTGGACCTCACCAGTAGTCCTAGTAAAAAAAGAAGGATGGAGCAACACGATTCTGTGTTGATTTTAGAAAATTAAATGAGGTAACACGGAAAGATACCTATCCGTTACCAAGGATAGATGACATGTTGGATCAATTAGGACGAGCACAGTTATTCACCACTTTAGATTTACAAAGTGGATACTGGCAGATTGGCATCGAGGAACAAGATAAGTTCAAGACAGCTTTCTCAACAGGGACTGGTCTATATGAATTTAATGTCATGCCATTTGGTCTAACAGGAGCACCAGCAACCTTCCAACGGTGCATGAATTTTATTCTCATGGATGTAACACACACAATGGTGTATATAGATGATATAATCGAAAAAAAAAAATTTTTTAAAAGGGGGGGGAAAAAAAACCAAAAAAATTTTTTAAAAAAAACCCCCCCAAAAAAAAAAAAAAAAAAAAAAAAAATTTTTAAAAAAAAGGAGAAATTTTTTAAAAACCCCCTAAAAATTTTTAAAAAGGGGGAATTTTTTAAGGAAAAAGGGAAAAAATCCCTTTCCGGAAAAACCCCTTTGGGGGGTTTTCCCACCTTTTTTTTAAAAAAAAAAAAAAAATTTTTTTTAAAAAAAAATTCCCCGGTTTCCCGGAACCCCCTTTTTTTTTAAAAAAAAAAAAAAAAAAAAAAAAATTTTTTTTTTCCCCCCCTTTTTGGTTTAAAAAAATTTTTTTTAAAAAATTTTTTTTTGGGAAAAAAGGAGGGAAAAGGGAAAAATAAAATTAAAAAAACCCCCCCAAAAATTTTGGGGAAAAAAAAAGTTTTGGGTTTAAAAAACCCCCCCAAAAATTAAATTTTTTTAAAAATTTTTCCCCCAATGAAAAAAATTTTTTTTAAAAAAAATTTTTTTAAAAAAAATTTTTTAAAAAAAAAATTTCCCAAAAAAAACCGAAAAAGGGGGGGGAAAAAAAAAACCTTTAAAAAAAGGAAAAAAAAATTTGGGGAAATTTTGGGGGAAAAAATTTTTTTTCCCCCCCCCGGGGGGGGGCCGAAAAAAAAAAGGGAAAAAACGAGGCCCCCCGGGCCCCTTTTTTTAAAAAATTTTAGGGTTTTTTTTCCCAAAAATTTCGAACAAAATTTTTTTGGGGTTTTAAAAAAAACCAAAAAGGGAAAAAAAAATTTTTTTTTAATTTAATTAAAATTTTTTTTTGGGAAAAAAATTTAAAAAAAAAAACCAAAAAGGAAAGGGGGTTTTTTTTTTGGGGTTTTAAAAATTTTTGGGGGAAAAAAAAAAATTTTAAAAAATTTTTTTTAAAATTTTTACAAAAATTAATTTTTTTTTAAAAAAAAAAAAATTTTTTTTTTTTAAAAAAATTTTTTGGAAGGGGAAGGGAAAAAAATTTTCCCAAAAAAAAATTTTTTTTTTTTTTTTTAAAAAAAAAACCCAAAAGGTTTTAAAAAAAAAAAGTTTAAACCGGGCCCCCCGGGGGGGAAAAGGGGGGTTTTTTTTTTAAAAGAACCCCTTTTAAAAAAAAAAATTGGGGCCAAAAAAAAAATTTGGGGGGGAAAAAAAAAAAAATTAAAAAATTTTTTGGTTTTTTTAAAAAACCCCACCCATTTAAGGGAAATTTTTTGGGGGCCCCCCAAAAAAAATTTTTTTAAAAATTTTTTCCCCCTTTAAAAAGGGGGAACTTTTTTAAAAAAAACCCCGTTTAAAAAAACCTTTTTTTTAAAATTTTTTTTAAGGGGAAAGGGTTTGGGGTTTTTTTTTAAAAAAAAGGGGGGTTTTTTTTAAAATTTTTAAAATTAAAAAAAAAAAACCCCAAAGGGGGAAAAAATTTAAAAAAAAAATTCCCGGGATTTGGGAAGGGTTTAAAAAAAATTTTTTTTTTTATTTCCCTTTTTAAAAAAAAAAAAATTTTTTTTTTTGGGGGGAAGGGAAAAAAATTTTTTAAAAAACCAAAACCCCCTTTTTTAAAAAGGGAAACCCTTTTTTTTAAAAAAAAATTTTTAAAATTTAAAAAAATTTAAAAAAAATTTCCCCAAAAATTTTTTTTAAAAAGGGAACCCCCCCCGGGGGGTTTTTTTTGGGTTAAAAATTTTTTTTTTAAAAAAAAAAAACCCCTTTTTTCCCCCAAATTTTTGGGTTTTTTAAAAAAAAAAAATTTAAAAAAAATTTGGGTTTTCCCAAAGTAAAAATTAAAAAAAAAAAAAAAAAAAAAAAAAAAAACGGGTTTTTTCCCCCCTTTTTTTTTTTAAAAAAATTTTTTTTAAAAAAAAAAAAGGGAAAAAACCCCAAAAAATTTTTTTTAAAAACCCCAAAAAAAAATTTTTTTTTTCCCAAGGTTTTAAAAAATTTTTTTTTGGGAAAAGGGGTTAAATTCCGGTTTTAAAAAAAGGGGGGGGGGTTTTTTTCTTTGAAAGAATTTAAAAAGGGGGGAAAAAAATTTTTTTTTTTAAGGGGAAAAAAAAGAAATTTTAAAAAAAAAAAGGGGTTTTTTAAAAAGGCCAATTTTTTTTCCCCCCTTTTTTTTAAAAAAAAAAGGGGGGGAAAAAAAAACCCCCCTTTTTTTTTTTCCCCCAAAAAACGGGGGCCCCCCCAAAAAAAAAAAATTTTGGCCGGAAAAAAGGGGCCCCTTTTCCCCAAAAAAACCCCCCTGTTTTTTTAAAAAAAAAAGGGGAAAAAAAAAAAAAAGCCTTTTTTTTTTCCGGGTTTTTTTTTTGGGGGAAAAAAAAAAATTTTAAAGCCCCAAAAACCCTTTTTCCCCTTTTTTTAAAAAAAAGGGGAAAAAAAAATTTTTTTTTTTTTAAAAAAAAAAAAAAATTTTTTGGAAAAACCCCTTCCCCCTTTTTTTTTAAAAAAAAAATTAAACAAAATTTTTAAAAAATTTTTTAAAAAAAAAAAATTTTTTTTTAAATGAAATTTCCCGGAAAAAATTTTTTAAATTTCCCAAAAAATTTTTTTTTAAAAAGGTTTTTTTTAAAAAAAAAAATTTTTTTTTAAAAAAGGGGAAAAAAAACTTTTTTTTTAAACCGGGGCCCAAAAAAAAGGGAAAAAAAAAATTTTTTTTTCCCTTTTTAAAAAAAAATTGAATTTTTTTTTTTTGGTTTTTTTTAAAAAAAATTTTTTTTTCTTTTAAAATTTTTTAAATTTTTTAAAAAAAATTTTAAAAAAAATTTTCCCTTTTAAAAATTTTTTAAAAAAAAAAAAAAAAAATTTTTTTTTAAGGGGGAAAAATTAAAAATTTTTAAAAAACCCCGGAAAAAAGGGGAAAAAAAAAAAAAGGGGCCCCCAAAAAAAAATTTTTTTTTTTTTTTTTTTAAAAAGGGGGGGGAAAAAAAAAAAATTTTTTCCCAAATTTTTACCAAAACCCAAAAAAAAAAGGGGGAAAAAAAGGGGGGAAAAAAAAAAAATTTTTTTTTTTTGGGGGGGGAAAAAAAAGGGGGAAAAAGGGGTTTTTTTTAAAAGGGGGAAAAGGGGGGTTTTTTTTTAAAAAAAAATTTCCCTATTTCCCCCCCCCTTTTCCTTCCCCCTGGGGGGAAAAATTTTTTTGGGGCCCCAAAATTAAAATAAAACCCCTTTTTTTTTGGGGGCAATTTTAAAAAAAAAAAAAGTTTTAAAAAAAAAAAAATTTTTGCCCCCCCCAAAAGGAAATTTTTTAAAAAAGGGGAAATTTTTTCCCCCCAAAAAAAAAAAATTTTTTTTTCGGAAATTAAAAAGGGGGGGGAAAAAAACTTTTTTTAAAAAAAAATTTTTGGGGGAAATTAAAAAAAAATTTTTTTTTTAAAAAAAAACCCAAAAGGGTTGGGAAAAAAAAAAAGGGGGGGTTCCCCCAAAAAAAAAATTTTTTTTTTTAAAAATTTTAAATTTAAAGTTTTTTTTAAAAAAAAGTTTTAAAAAAAAAAAAAAAAAATTTTAAAAAGTTAAAAAAAAACCCCCCAAAAAAAAAAAAAAATTTTTCCCCCAAAAAAAAAAAAAAGGGGGGGTTTTTTTTTAAAAAAAAACCCGGGGGAAAAAAAAAAGCAATTAAAAAAAACCCCCCCCCCAAAAAAAGGAATTTTTTAAATTTAAAAAAATTTTTTTTTAAAAAAAGGGGGGGGGTTTGGGGGAAAAAAAAAATTTTAAAAGGGGGGGGAAAAATTTTTTTTTAAAAAAAAAATTTTAAAAGGGCCCCCCAAAAAAAATTTCCCCAAAAAAGGGGGGGGGGTTTTTTTTTTTTTTTTTTTAAAAAAAAAAAAAAAAAAAAAAAAAAAATTAAAAAAAAATTTTTTTTTTTTCCCAAACCCCAAAAAAAGGGAAAAGGGGGAAAAAAAAAGGAATTTTTCCCCCTTGGGGAAAAAAATTTTCCCCCTTAAAAAAAAAGGAAAACCGGCTAAAATTTTTTTCCCCCCTTTTTTCCCCTTTAAAAAAAAAAAAAAACCCAAATTTACCTTTAAATTTTTTCCAAAATTTAAAAATTTAAAATTTTAAAAAGTTTTGTTAAAAAAAAAATTTTAAAAAAAGTTTCCCCTTTTTTTTTGGGGGGGGCCCAATTTTTTTTTTGGGGGGGGGGTTTTTTTAAAAAAATTTTTTAAGGGAAAACCCCAAACCCCGGCCCCCGGGGATTAAATTAAAAATTTTTTTTTTTCCCCCCCCTTTTTAAAAAAATTGGGTTGTTTGGGGTTTTTTTTGGGGTTTTTTTTTTTTGGGTTTTAAATTTTTTTTTAAACCTTTTTAAAAAAAAAAATTTGGGTTTTTTAAAAAAAAAAAATTTTTTTTTTTTTTTTTTAAAAAATTTTTTTTTTGGTTTTTTTAAAAAAAAATTTTAAATTTAAAAAATTTTTAAAAAGGGAAAAAAATTTTTTTTTTGGGGGGTTTTAAAAAAAAAAAGGTTTTTTAAAAAAAAAAAAAAAAAACAATTTTTTTTTAAGGGCCCCAATAAATTCCTTTTTTTTTAAAAAAATTTTTTTTTTTGGGGGGGGGAAAAAAAAAAATTTTTTTTTTTTTGTAAAGGAAAAAAAAAAAATTTTTTTTTATTTTTTTTAAAAAAAGGGGGGGAAAAATTAAAAAATTTTTTTTTAAAAACCCCCCCAAAAAATTTAAAATTTTTTTTTTAAAAAAAAAAAAGGAAAAAAAATTTTTTCCGAAAATTTTTTAAAAAAAAAATTTTTTTTGGGAAATTTTGGGCCCCGTTAAAAAAAAATTTTTTTAAAAAAAAATTTTTTCCCCCCTTTTTTTTTTTTTTTAAAAATTTTTTTTTTTTTTAAAAAAAAAAAAATTTTTTTTTTTCCCCTTTAAAAAAAAACCTTTCCTTTTTTTTTAAAAATTTAAAATTTTAAAAAAAAACCCCCCCAAAAAATTAAATTTTTTTTGGGGCCCCCAAAATTAAAATTTTAGTTTTTGGGGGGATTGGGGGGAAAAATTTTAAAAAAAAAAATTTTTTTTTTTTTTTTTAAAATTTTAAAATTTTTTTTAAAAACCAAAATTTTTTAAAAAAAATTTTGGGGGGGCCCAAAATTTTTTTTTTCCAAAACCCCCCAAAAAAAAAAAGGGGGCCCCCCCAAAAAAAAATTTTTTTAAAAAGGGGAAAAATTGGGGTTTTTTTTTTGGGGGGAAAAAATTTTTTTTAAAAATTTTAAAAAAAAAAAAAAAAGGGGGGAAATTTTTTTTAAAAAAAAACCCCCCCAAACCCTTAAAATTTTTAAAAAAAAAGGGGGGGGAAAAAAAAATTTTTTAAAAAAAAAACCCTTAAAAAAATTTTGGAAAAAAATTTTTTTTGGGGGGAAAAAAAAAAAAAAAAAAATTTTTTTCTTTTTAAAAAAACCCCCTTTTTTTTTTTTTAAAATTTTTCTTTTTTTTTTAAAATTTGGGAAAAAAAATTTTCCCCAAAAAAAAAAAAAAATTCCAAAATTTAATTTTTTTTTTTAAAAAAATTTTTTTTTAAAAAAAAACCCTTTTTAAAAAAAAAATTTTTTTTTAAAAAAAGGGGGGAAAGGGGGAAAAAAAAAAAAAATTTTTTCCCCAAAAAAAATTTTTAAATTTTTTAAAAAAGGGAAAAAAAATGGAAAATTTTTTTTAAAAAAAGGGTTTAAAATTTAAGGGGGAAAAAATTTTAAAAAAAAGGGGAAAAAAAAAAAAAAACAAATTTAAATTTTTAAAAAAAGGGGAAAAAAAAAGGGTTTTTAAAATTTTTAAAAATTTTTAAAAAAAAATTTTGAAAAATTTTTAAAAATTTTTTTAAAAAAAGGTTTTTTGGAAAGGGAAAAAAAAAAAAAAAAAAAAAAATTTTTTTTTTTTTTTTAAAAAAAATTTTAAAAATTTTAAAAATTTTAAAAAAAAGGGGGGGAAAAAAAAAAAAAAAAATTTTTTTTTAAAAAAAATTTTTTGGAAAAAATGGGGAAAAAAATTTTAAAAAAATTTTTAAAAAAATTTTTTTTTTTTTTTTTCCCCTTTTTGGGAAAAAATTTTTTTTAAAATTTTTAAAATTTAAAAAATTTTTAAATTTCAAAGGTTAATTTTAAAAAATTTTTTTCTTATTTTTTTTTTCCCAAAAAAATAAAATTTTGGGAAAAAAAAAAAAAATTTTTTTTTTTTTAAAAAAAGGGAAAATTAAAAAAAAAACCCCCTTTTTTTTAAGTTTTTAAAAAAAAAAAAAAATTTTTTTTTTTTTAAAACCCCCAAAAAAAATTTTTCCCTAAACCCCTTTTAAACCCCCCCCAAAAAAAAAAAAAAAATTTTTTTTTTTCCCAAAAAAAACCCCCCCCCCCCTTTTTAATTTTTTGGAATTTTAAAAAAAAAAACCCCCGGGAAAAACCAAGATTCAAAAGGGGGGGAAAGGAATTTTTGGGGGGAAAAAAAATTCCAAAAATTTTTTAAAAAAAAAAAGGGGTTTTTTTTGGAAAAACCAAAAAAACCTTAAATTTAAAAATGGGAAAAATTTTTTTTTTCCCCCAAAAAAAAAAAAAAAAATTTTTTTAAAAAATTTAAAAAAAATTTTTTTTTTTTTTAAAAAAAAAAAAAAATTTGGGGAAAAAAAAAAAATTTTTTTTTTTTTTTTTAAAAAAAAGGGGGGCAAAATTTTTTAAAAAAAAAAAACCAAAAAATTTTGGGGGGGGGGGGAAAAAAAAAAAAAAAAAAATTAAAAAAAAATTTTTTTTTTTTTTTTGTTTTTTGTTTCCCTTTTAAAAAAAAAATTCCTTTTTTTTTTTTTTTTTTAAAAAAAAAAAAGGTTTTATTTTTTTTTAAAACCCAAGGGGGTTTTAAAAACCCCCCCTTTAAAAATTTTTAAAAATTTTGGGTTTTTTTCCCCCCGTTCCCAAGGGCCCGTTTTAGGAAAAACCCCCCCCCAAAACCCCCCGGTTTAAAAAACCGGGCCCCAATTTCCCCCGGGGGTTTTTTTTTTTTTCCCCCCCCAAAAGGAAGGGTTTTTAAAAAAGGTTTTTAAAATTTTTTAAACCAAAACCCCTTTTTTTAATTTTGGGAAAAATTTTTTTTTTTTTAAAAAATTTAAAAAAAATTTTTTTGGGCCCAAAAAAACCCCGGTTTTGGGGGGGAAAAAAAAAGGGGGGGAAAAAAAAATTTTTCCCCCCCTTTTTTTAAAATTTTTTTGGGGGTTTTTTTAAAATAAACTTAATTTTCTTTTTTTTTTTTGGAAAACCCCCCTTTTTTTAAAAAAAAGGGGGTTTTTTTTAAAAAAAAATTTTTTAAAAAAATTTTTTGGGGGGGGTTTTTTTAAAAAAAAATTCATTTTTAATTTTTAAACTTTAAAAAAAAAAGGCTTTTTCCGGGCCTTGGGAAAAATTTTTTTTTTTTTTAAAAAATTTTTTTTTTTAAAAAAAAGGGGAAAAAAAAAACAAATTTTTCCCCCCCCCTTTTTTTTAAAAAGGAAAACCAAAAAAATTTTCCTTTAAAAAAAAAAACCTTAAAAAAAAATTAAAAACCTTTTTAAAAAAAATTAAAAAGGGGGGTTTTTTTTTTTTTTTTTCCCAAAAAAAGGGGAAAAAAAACCCCCCCCCCAAAAAAAAAAAAAAAAAGGGGGAAAAAAAGGAAAATCCCTTTTTTTAAAATTTTTTTTAAAAAAAAAAAATTAAAAGGGAAAAAGGGGGGGGGAAAAATTTTGGGGGGGAAAAAAAAGGGGGTTTTTTCCAAAAATTCCCCTTTTTTTTTTTTTTTTTGGGGGGGGGGGGGTTTTTTTAAAAAAGGAAAATTTTTTATTAAAAAAAATTTTGGCCCCCAAAACCCCGGGGGGGGAAAAAAATTTTTTTTGGGGAAAAAAAAAAAAAAAAAAAGGGGGGGGGAAAAAAAGGGGGAAAATTTTTAAAAAAAAAATTTTTTTTTTAAAAAAAAAAAAACCCCTTTTTTAATTTTTTTTTTATTGGGAAAAATTTAAATTTAAAAAAGCCCTTTTTTTTTTTTTTGGGCCAAAAAATTTTTTTTTTTTAAAAAACCCCCCCAAATTTTTGGGGCCCCCCCCAAAGGGGTTTTTGGTTTTTTTTTTAAAAACCCCCCTTTTTTTTTTAAATTTTTAAAATTTTTAAATTTTTGGGGAAAAAAAAAAAAAATTTTTTTTTAAAATTTTTTTTTGCCTTTTAAAAAAAAAATTTTTTTTTTTTCCCCCCCCATTTTAAATTTTAAAAATTAAAAAATTTTTAAAAATTTTTAAAAAATTTTTTAAAAAGGTTTTTTTAAAAAAAAAAATTTTTGGGTTTTTTAAAAAAAATTTGGGGAATTTTTAAAAAAAAAATTTTTTTTTGGGGTTTTTTTTTAAAAAAATTTTTAAAAAGGGGTTTTTTCCCCAAAATTTTAAATTCCCCTTTTTTAAATTTTTTAAAATTTTGGAAAAATTTTTTTTAAAAAAATTTTTTTGGGAAAAAAATTTTAAATTTTTGGAAATTTTTAAAAACCAAAATTTTTTTTTAAAAAAGGGTTTTTTTTTGAAAAAAAAATTTTTTTAAAAAGGGTTTTTTTAAAAAAAATTTTTTTTAAAAAATTTTTTTTTTAAAATTTGGGGTTTTTAAAAAAAAATTTAAAAAAAAAAAAATTTTTTTTTTTTTTAAAAAAAAATTTTTTGGGGGGGGGAAAAAAAATTTCAAACCCAAAAAAAAAATTTTTGGGAAAAAAAAAAAAAAAATTTTTTTTTTTCCCCCCCGGGAATTTTTTTTTTTTTGGAAAAAAAAAAGGGAATTTGGGGGGGGTTCTTCCCCCCCAAATTTTCCCCCCCCTTTTTTTTAAAAAAAAAAAAATTTTAAAAGGGGGAAAAAAAAAAAGAAAATTTTTTTTTTTTTTTTTTTTTCCCAAAAAATTTTTTTTTTTTTTAAAAAAAATTAAACCAAAAAAATTTTTCCCCCTTTTTTTTAAAAAAAGGGGGGAAAAAAAGGGGTTTTTTTTTTTTAAAAAAAAAAATTTTTTTCCCAAAAAAAAAAATTTTTTTTTTAAACAAAAAAAAAAGGGGGGGGAAAAAAAAAATTTTTTTTTTAAAATTTTTTTAAAATTTTTTTTTTTTGTCTTTTTTTTTTTTAAAAAAAAAAAGGGGGGTTTTTTTAAAATTTTAAAAATTTTTTTAAAAAAAAAAAATAAAACCCCTAATTTTTAAAAATTTTTTTTTTTGGTTTTAAAAAATTTTAAAATTTTTTTTTTGGGGGGAAAAAAAAAAAAAATGTTTTTTAAAAAAAAAAGGGGGAAAATTTTTTTCCCTTTTTTTTTTTTTCCCCCCGGGGGGGAAAAAAACCCCCCCCCTTTTTTTCAAAAAATTAAATTTTAAATTTTTATAAATTTTCCCTTTTTTTAAAATTTTTTTTTTTCCCCCTTTTTAAAAGGTTTTTTAAATTAAAAAATTTTTTAAAAAATTTTTTTTTAAAAAACCCCTTTTTTTTTTTTTTTTTTTTTAAAAATTTTTTTTAATTTTAAATTTTTTTCCCGGGAAAAAAATTTTTTTTTTTTTTAAAATTTTTTTTTCCCCGGGTTTTAATTTAAAAATTTTTTTTTTTGGGTTTAAAAAAAAAAAAAATTTTAAAAATTTTTTTTAAAAAAAAAAAATTTTTTTTGGGGGGGGAAACAAATTAAAAGGGGTTTTTTTTTAAAAATTTTTTTTTTAAAAGGGGGGGTTTTTTAAAAAAAAGGGGGAAAAAAAATTTTAAAAAAAATTTTTAATTTTTTTTAAAAGGAAAAATTTTGGGGGGAAAAAAAAAGGGGGAAAAAACCCCCGGTTGGGGGGTTTTTAAAAAAAGGGCCCCTTTTTTTAAAAACCCCCCAAAAAAAAAAAATTTTTTAAATTTAAAAAAAATTTTTTAAAAATTTTTAAATTTTTTTTTTTAAACCCAAAAAAATTTTTTTAAAAAAAAAAAGGGAAAAAATTTTTTTTTTTTAAAAAAGGGAAATTTTTAATGGGAAAAAAAATTTTTTTAAATTTTTTTTTAAAAAAAATTTTTTGTTTAAACCCAAAAAATTTTTTTTTTAAAAAAAAATTTTTTTTAAAAAATTTTAAAAAAATTTTTTTTTAAAAATTTTTTTTTTTTTATTTTAAATTTTTTTTTAAAAAAAATTTTTTTTAAAATCCCTTTGGGAAAATTTTTTTCCCAAGGGGAAAAAAATTTTTTCAAAAATTTTCCCCAACCTTTTTTAAAATTTTTCCCTTTAAAAAAATTTTCCCCGGGGGGAAAAAAAAAAAAAAATTTTTAAAAAAACCCCCCAAAAAAAAAAAAATTTTTTTTTTTTTTTTTTTTTTTTTCAAAAAAAAAAAAATTCCTTTTTTTTTTTTTTTTTTATTTTTTTAAAAAATTTTTTTTTAAAAAAAATTAAATTTTAAAAAAAAAAAAATTTTTTTTTTTTAAAAAAAAATTAAAAATTTTTTTTTTTTTTTAAAAAAAAAAGGAAATTTTTAAAATTTTTTAAAATTTTTAAAAAGGGAAAAAAAATTAAAAAAAAAAAAAAAAAAAATTTTAAATTAAAAAATTTTTTTCCCCCCTTTAATTTTTTTTTTTAAATTTTTTTTGGGGGAAAAAAAGAAATTTTTTTTTTTTAAAAAAAAATTTTTGGGGAAAAGGGGTTAAAAAAAATTTTTTTTTCGGCTTGAAAAAAAAGGGGGGTTTAAAAAAAAAAAAAAAAATTTTTTTTTTTTTAAAATTTTTTAAAATTTTTTTTTAAAAAAAAAAAAAAAAAAAACCCCCGGGTTTTTTTTAAAAAAAAATTTTAAAATTTTTTTTTTTTGAAATTTTTTTAAAGGGGTTTAAAAGGGGGGAAAAATTTTTTTTTTTGGGAAAAGGGTTTTTTTTGGGAAAAAGGGGGGAAAAAAAAATTTTTTTTTTTTTTTTCCCAAAAAAATTTTTCTTTTAAAAAACCAAAATTTTTTTAAAATTTTTTTTTAAAAAAAAAAAAAAAAAATTTTTTTTTTAAAAAAATTAAAAATCCTTTTTTTTTTAAAAATTTTTAAAAAAAATTTTTTTGGAAAAAATTTTTTTCCCTTTTTTTCCCCCCCAAAAAAAAAATTTTTTGGGAAAATTTTTTTTAAATTTTTTTATTTGGGGGGGGCCCCCCAAAAAAAAACCCCCCAAAAATTTTTTTTAAAAAAAAAATTTTTTTTTAAAAAAAAAAAAAAAAAAAAATTTTTTTTAAAAAAAAAAAAAACCTTAAAAAATTTAAGGAAAAAAAATTTAAGGAAAAAAATTTAAAAAAAAAAAAAAAAAAAAAAAAAAGGGGGGAAAATTTTCCTTTCCCAAAAAAAAAACCCCCAAAAAATTTTTGGCCCTTTTTAAAAAAATTTTTAAAAAATTTTTTTAAAAATTAAAAAAAATTTTTTTTAAAAAAAAAAATTTTTTTTTTTAAAAAAAACCCCCCCCCTTTTTTTTTTTAAAACAAAATAAAAATTTAAAAAATTTTTTGGGGTTTTTTTTGGGGGGGTTTTTAAAAAATTTTTTTTTAAAAAAAAAAGGGGAAAAAAAAAAATTTTTTTTCCCAAAAAATTTTTTTGGGGTTTTTTTTTTTTTCCCCCTTTTAAAAAAAATTTTAAAAAGGGGAAAAGGGTTTTTTTTTAATTTAAAATTTTTTTTTTTAAATTAAATTTTTTTTTTTTTTAAAAAATTTTTTTTTTTTTAAAAAATTTAAAAAAAAAACCAAAATTTTTTTAAAGGGGGAAATTTTTTTTTTAAAAAATTTTTTAAAAATTTTTTAAAAAAAAATTTTAAACCAAAAAAAAATTTTTTTTTTTTTAAAAAAAAAAAAAAAAATTTTTTAAAAAAAAATTTTTTTAAATTTTTTTAAAAGGGGGTTTTAAAAAAAAAAGGGTTTTTTTTTTAAAAAAAAAGGAAAATTTTTTTTAAAAAAAAAATTTTTTTAAAAAATTTTTTCCCTTTTAAAAAAAACCCCCTTTTTCAATTTTTTTTTTAAAAAAAAATTTTTTTTTTAAAAAAATTTTAAATTTTTTTAAAAAAAATATAAAAAAAAAAAAAAAAAAAAATTTTTTTAAAAAAAGGAAGGGGTTTTTTTGGGAAAAAAAAAAAAAATTTTCCTTTAAAAAAAAATTGTTTTTTTTAAAAAAAAAAAGGGGTTTTGGGGGGCCCCAAAAAAAAAAAAAAAACCCAAAAAAAACCGGTTTTTAAAAACCTTTTAAAAAAAAAAGGGGGAAAAAAAAAAAAAAAAAAAATTTTTAACTTTGTTAAAAATTTTTTTTTTTTAAAACCAAGGTTTTTTTTAAAGAAAAAAAAGGGTGGAAAAAAAAAATTTTTTTGGAAAAATTTGGTTTTTTTTTTTAAAAATTCCCCAAAAAAAAAAAAATTTTTTTTTTTTTTTTAAAAAAAAAGGAAAAATTTTTTAAAAAAAAAAAAAAAAATTTTGGGGGAAAAAAAAAAAGGGGGGGGGGGGGGTTTTTTAAAAAAAAAAAAGGGGCCAAAAAAAAAAAAATGCGGCTATTGAACTGAAATGACCAATTCTCTTATCGTATACTCAAATTTTAAAAAAACTTATCAAATTTTGTTTATTATTATTATCCCCTTTAGCCTTATTCCAATCTTAAATGTCCATCATACCGTATTAATTATTATTTTAAAATATACATGCATGTAAATAAAAATGTTTTATTTTTTTAAAAAAAAATTCCCAATTATAACAATTGCAGAATATTATACATGGATTTGGGGAAAAAAAAAAAAAAAAAAAACCCATCCTCTAACATTGCCTCCATCAGTTGCTCCAGCTGGACATGCTTTACATTCTACAGTTAGGTTGCCTGGTATCCCCTGCACACACTCAGAGTGCAAACCAAACTGTTGCCTATATTTCTCCAAGTCTCCCATTGCAGCTGATACATTCTCAGCTCGACAAGTCTAAAACCAAGCTTGCCCTATATAACTCGGTCGGTCCAACATAACTGTTTCTTTTCGAAGGGAAAAATTTTTAAAAATTTTTAAAAAAATAAACCCCCCAAAAAAAAAAATTTTCCCCCAAAACCCCCCAACCCCCGGGGAAAAAATTTTTTTTCCAAAAAAAAACCCCAAAAAGGGGGGCCCCTTTTTAAAAACCCCAAAAAAGGAAATTTTTTTTAAAAAAAGTGGGGAAAAAAAAAAAATTAAATTTTAAAAAAAACCCCTTTTTCCCCCCTTTCCCCAATTAACCCCCCAAAAAAATTTTTTTTTAAAACCCAAAAAAAAAAGGGCCCCCAAAAAAAGGGGCCCCCCCAAAAAAAAAAAAAAAACCAAACCTTTTTCCCTTTAAAAATGGGGAAAAAAAATAAAATTTTTTTCCCCCCCCCTTGAAAAAAAAAAAAAGGGGGGAAAAAAAGGGGAAGGAAAAAAAAGGGGGTTAAAAAAAAAAAAAAAACCCCCTTTTTTTTTAATTTTTTCCTTTTTTTTTTTTTTTTTAAAAAAAAAAAAAAAACCCGGGATTCCAAAAGGGTTTTAAAACCCCTTTTTTTTTTTTTTAAAAAATTTTTTTACCCCTTTTTTTTCCCCCAATTTAAAACCTTTTTTTTTCAAAACCCCCCCCCTTTTTTTGGGGAAAAACCCTTTGAAAAAAACCCCGCACCCTTTTGAAACCCCCCCCCAAAACCCAAAAAATTTTTTGGGGGGTTTTTTCCCCCCTTTTTTTTAAAAATTTTTTTTAAAAATTTTAAAAAAAAACCGGGGGAAAATTTTTAAAAAAAAAAGGGAAAAAACCCAAAAACCCCGGGCCCCAAAGGGTTTTCCCAAAAAATTTTTAAATTTTTAATTTTTTTTTTTAAAATTTTTTTTTTGGGGGGGGTTTTTTTTAAAAAAATTTTTCCCCAAAAAAAAATTAAAAAAATTTTTTTTTTTTTAAAAAAAAATTTTTTTTTTTTTAAACCCCCCAAAATTTTTTTTTTAAAAAGGGTTTCCCCCTTTTTAAAAAACCCCAAAAAAAACCCCCAAAATTTTTTAAAAAATTTTTCCCCCCCCAAAAAAACCTTTTTTGGAAAAATTTTTTAAAAAAATTTTTTAAGTTTAAAAAAAAAATTTTTTAAAAAAATAAAAAATTTTTTTGGAAATTTACATTTTTTTTTTTTTTAAGGCCCTTTTCCCCCCCCTTTTTTTTTTCTTTTCCCCTTTTTTAAAAAAAAAAAAAATTTTTTAAAAATTTTTTAAAAAATTTTTTTTTTTTTTTTGGGTTTTTTCCCAATTTTTTAAAAAGGGGGTTAAAAACCCCCCCAAAAAAAATTTTTTTGGGGGCCCCCCCTTTTTTTTTTTTTAAAAATTTTTAAAAAAATTTTTAAAAAAAAATTTTTTTGGTTAGGGTTTTTTTTTTTTTTAAAAAAGGGGGGGTTTTTTTTTTTTTTTTAAAAAAAATTTTTAAAATTTTTTTTTTTTTTAACCGTTTTTTAACCAAATTTTTTATTCCCCCCCCTTAAATTTTTTTAAAGCGGGGTTTTTTATCAATGTTTGGGACAGCAACATAATGGTATGTTGTACTATCCTCAAGCAGAATTAAATTGATAGTTTGTCCTAAATTTTTACTTCGATATATTATATCAAAGTAGGGATGTTTAAATATTTCATCCGCGACATTTATTTGAGCGTCCTCATTATACGATAGAATATTTACAGATAATGAGGGGTTTAAACGCTCAAAACGGGGAATGTCGCATATTTTCATTGGAAATGTAATTCCAAGATAATTTAACTCAGGGAAAAAAATTCCTTATAATATGATGGTCTGTTACGATGTTTATCGTTGACCACATCATATTTTAAAATTGATAAAATTCCATATAGGAAACAATAGTCATCTGTGTTTGTCACATTGATGACACTAGTTGATAAATTAGAGCTAATATAGCTACTACCCGATAAGCGGATTATATCGTTAGTTTTTGTAAGTATAAAAACTATTTCCATTACCCTATGAATTCTCCATCCGCTACCATTTGTGAATAAAACCTCTAATTTTTTTATTTAATTTTAAAAGCCCCTCGGTAATAAAGTCTGGGAAAAAATAATTGCTGAATTGGAAAAAAAATTAGTTTTAAGTTGAGACTCTTTTCAAATTCGATATTAACACCAAACTGCACCTTACAGCTTTTCATTGTCAATACCATATTATTTAATTTTCAATTAAACAATTTGGGATTGACAATATCGACTCATTAAAATGGGAAACGTCCATGTGAACAAAAACATAACAACCCACACAAATCTTTTTTCAACAATAACACCCGAACAATCATCGTCATCTACAACATCAATCATTTTCCGTTTTCGGGATTTTCTTTTCGGATGCTCGATTTCTTTGGTGGAATTATTCAATGAAAGATGAATAATTTCATCATTGTCTGAAATTTCGTTTGAGATCTTCAGCTGGGGGCACATTAATCGAGCTTATATCATCATCATCATCATCGGAAATCATCATCATCGGAGATTGAAATTCCTCATCTCATCATCGGAAACTTCGATAATTTGAGGCTTTGGTCTTCGGATGTCTCTGGTCTTGGTTGGTTTGAAAAAATGGGATTGAAAATGGCCTTCTTCTTCTTTGAAATAAATTGGTTCAGATGGGATCCATGAATTTCGAAGAATTTGAATATTGGACATGTTCCGTCGACTCGCATCTTGGGCATATATAAATATATCTTTTGCGAATAAATGACTTGATAGTATTTCATCATGACACTGTGACAATTCACAGCATCATGATGAATACCTGCGCTGCAATAGTTGATATAGGTTGAACAATATGAAGACATTTTTTTTGTGGAGGGTTATTTAACTAAAATGTTACCGTTTATATACTAATTTAAAATTTAAACCCCTCAAGGAAACATTATTTTAAAAAAAATTACCAAGACATTGTCTATGACAACGTTATTTTAAATTTAAAATTTAGGGTGTCTAGGACAACGTTATTATTTTACCCTTTTTTTACCCAAGGTCATACATGGCGTCCCCATACAGACAGACAGACAGGGGACCTCATCAAGGTACAAGACCCAAGGACACTATGCACAAGTACACATGGATGTCCTTGATTATTTTAATCATCACCGCTTGATGTTAATCCATCGAGACATGACACTTGTTGAGACACAATGTCCTTGATGACACAATGATGTGATGTTATCATCACAAATGCGTCCTTGTTTTAATACGATGTCGTCTCAAGGCCACATTTAACCGATGGCAATACTCGATTGTCATTGGTTCCCGGGCGCGCCAAAGGTAATTTATATTTTTTATGTAAAGAGTTCTGATTGGATGATGATCCTTTCAGGATTTTTACATAACACTTTATACTTTTAAAAATTTTTTCAGTCACAATTTTCAAAAAATTTCAACAAAAAAAATTTTCGACAAATTTTTTTCAAAAAATGGTAAGGATATTTTATTTTATTTTTTGCAATATTTATTTATATATTTTAGAACAATTTAATGTGATGATGAATGTTCAGAGCGGCTCAGCGAGTTTAAACAATATATGCCAGATGCTCGCAAAAGACGGGATTTCAATGAAATGGCCAACTTATTCGGCGACATGATGCGCGGGATGAGCGCCAAATGGAAGAGCGACGAAGAAAAGAGGAGGAAGAGCGTCGGAAAAGAAATTGAGCGGCAGAGGATGAGGAGAGGGATCAACTCATCAAAATTCAGAACAAATCTCAGAAGCAGTTACGCGACAATCCAGCTCGCGATCGACAATTTCGATGATGGAGGAGAGAGAGCGATTCGAAAGAAAGGCCATGGTTTATCAGATCGCAGTCCGCAAACGCAAGGCCAAGGCGGTCGAAGAGGGTAATCTGCAAATTTCAACAAACCACGAAAACAAACGACCTGTAGTAATTTTTTTTTAAAAAATAAAATTTATATTTTTTATTTTATTTTAGAAGGTAATGCCAATTGAACTCCGCAGGGCCCAGATATTGATGGCCTGATGGATGATGAGAGTTTTTTTCAATTCCCATGATGATACCATCAGATTTTTTTACCCTGATATGCCCCAACGGATTTTCTCAAGCACCCTCACAGCATTTGGAGGAAGCAAAAACAGGCAAAATGCGAAAAATCATCATCAACCTCAACCTCAGCCTGGATCTCCTCCTCAACTCCAGTTGGCCAAATTATCAGCCTCAATTCAAAATCTCGAGCCTATCAAACAATATCTCACTACACACTACGGACCTCGGACCAACATGTTTCCTGCACACTAAAATGTGATTCAATTGATCACAATGGAAGAATTATTCGGTCCTGTGAAGGGATGTCTGTGAAGTCCTTCATTTATTTCATTGATTTTTCATAATTTTTATTTTTTATCATTTATCATTTCAACGGATTTCATTTTCATATTTCATATTTTCATTTATTTATTTTATTTTTTTATATTTCATAATTTATTTCATCATTATATTTTTTATTAACAAGAATCTGTAGAAGATTCACAATCATCATCATTATCATGCTCGATAAGTAGAGCCACATCATCATTCGAGCTCAATTCATCGACAATAACATCCTCACTATTCGAGCTCGAATCATCATTTTCGTCATCATTCATTGATTCTACAGGAGGGGTAGTGAGTGCATTCGCAACGATCCCCTTGATTAGAGTATAAAACTCTTCGCTAATTAAAAACATTAAAAAATATTCGAAAAATTATTTTACCCACCTCCTCGTAGAGATTGTACTCAAAACACTTTCAATACGACTCATGTCAGTATGACTTTCATCGGAAATTTTGCAATTATTCTCAGACATTTTTTTTAAAATTTATACAAATAATATACATTGTTTATACTTTTTTCAAATAAAATTTGCATAGTTTAACACAATTTAGGTAGCAACATTCTTCTCGTTCAATTGCCCCGGATTATTAAAATTAACTAGCCTAAGCTTTGGGAAATTTTCTTTAGAACTTTGAGTTTTAATCCATCCACATCATCATCTACATAAAATAATGTTTTCTCAACATCAACAAATTTTGCAGGTTTAACATTAAACATTCTGGGCAATATTCTGTACTGTTTTTATACGTATACACTAAAGGTTTGAAAATATCATTGACATTCAATACACACAATTCATCTAATATAATTTCCCCTTAAATATATGAAATCGAATATCGAAGAAACAAACATCCATTGGAAATATTTATTATACATCAATACAAATTGTTTATAAAAATTGCAATGTCAACCACAATAGACAATATTGCCCACAGGTATCAGTCAACATATGTTGATTAGGTACCCTATTGTACTCAATTCTCGACTGTAATCGGGATAATTTGTCCACCAACATTGAGGGGTAGTAAAATCCAAACGGGTCGTAGACTTTGATATGATTCGGTTTGACATATATGGCAATCCAATGTTCACCAGCTAGATTCGAAGTGTGGGTATTTACTATTAGACCCCCATATTGTTTAAATGTAGGTAATTTTTCCAATGGATACACACCTAAAAAAGAAAGACCGAGCAGATCTCTCCCTAATTTCTGAAGCTGAACTGTACTGATAATAATTAAGATTTATAAATAAATCAAAGCTTACTTCATAACATACAATCATCTACTTCCATTAGTTTATACGAATATTGATCCGTTTTTCGAAATTTGATCTCCGAATCAAATACTCCATATATTAGTATAGTAGTAGCATGCGGAAGGGCCTTGTGAAACTTTATATCTAATTTTATGTTTCCTTGCATAGGTAATTGGGTTTGATGAATATCAAAATCAGGGGCTAGAACAAAAGTAAAAAAAGGATACTTGTTTTAAAATCTGATTGGGAAATACCAATATTTTCATTCTTATCTAAATACCCTAAATTTCTAACAACAGATTGAACATAGGTCAAAGCAAATTCATTATTTTCAAAATTTTGAGTATATGTTTCTCTAAAATCTGAATTTCTAGAAATTTGTATAGAAGCTACATCATTATGCTCAAATAGAGCCGGTTCTTTCTTATAGTTTCCCATCAAAGTACCAGTAGCTTGAAATGTTACGAGAATAAATTTAGGTAATCTCATATCTCCAAATATCTGATCCTTATAAAACGTAGAAGTTCCCGACCCTAAAGAATATTGCACAAGATTAGTTTTTCGAATTGGATAGCAAGCATTATTCTTTTCCAGACCTAATTGATGACCTATGAAAACCGATTGTTCAACCTTCACTCGACGTACAAGTAGCTTAGCTTCAAGAATTTCGATTTTCGGATTTAAATCCTTTGCCTCGGTTACAAGAGAGAATTTATCATCATTTTTTTTTAGTCTCATGTGGACATTAACATCGGGAATCAAATATTTTGGTTGATCAAAAAAATCTAATTGGAGCGAACCACACATGTCATAAGATCTTGATTTAGCTATTCTCTTTTCAAATTTTCTGTTAAATCATATCCTATAGGATCTAATGTAACTTCTTTTGTATCATTATTATAATTTATTATAGTCTCCAATATAGCTTTCGAAGCGTACATATTATTTCCACCTTCAACGATAACATTATTAAATGAAAGAATAATATCCTTAAATAATGTATGAAACATGAAGTTACTGGCTCTCACATCATCTGCCTCTACCAAATCTTTACCATCACCATTCTTAACCTTTATCTTTATGTATAACAAAGTATCATTTAAATCCAAATAATCGGTATTACTACCATTGATATTGAATTCAATATCTACATGATTTTTACCCGAAATGTTATTTACTGGAAATACCTCCTCAAATGCAGCAGAATCAATTACGGCTTGGGGAGTTGCGATCAAAGATACAAAGTTCGGATTTTCCACAAATATTCATTTTTTATCAAATATAGTTCCATCGAGTTTTCTATGTTTGTTTATACTTTTAGAGTGAGAACCACGTTTAGATTGAGAACCATTTTTTCGTTTGCGGGAGTCTATTTTATTAATCAACCCTAATGCTTCAGTTTTAATTGTGGGTAAAGTTTGTTTCGCAGCAATTATCGCATTATTTTTCAATGATTGTCCTAAATTAGCTTTTTTCATCAAAACATCAGTTGCAGTTGCAGCTAGAGCTCCTGTTGCAGCCTTTGCTGCACTTAGACCGAGTTTTCTCAAAATTGGGAGTGCTATTCTACCTATAGTTCGCAACCACCCTGATCCATATTGTTTACCAACAAAATATGGTAATTCACCTCCTTGCTGAGGTCTACTATACATGTTTACTATATCTGAGCTACTCATATTTTTGAAAATGTAATGTTAAACTAGATTTTTAGACTTTTTAGAAAAATTATAAATTCACCAGAATCGTTTCGTATATTTATTTCTATATTGTTTATAGTTGTACATGATAAAGGGATATACATCAGATGATCCATTGATTCAATAACTGCTTCTCCTTTCAAATACACATTTTCAATTCCTATACTCTTAAGTAATGGAACAAGAACACCACCAACATGAATAGGTTTTACAATACTAGAGTAAATGAAAAATTGAGTAGATTTATTTATCAATTTAGGTCTTTTAATTCCTCTTATTTAATATTTCATTTAGGATAATTTTGTTTTCAAACCTAGTACATCAGATAAATATTTAAATAAATATTATGGATATCACTTCTTTTTTTTTTTTATATTGATCCTTTCATTCACATCTAGTGAAACATCCTTTAAAAAAAATCTTTGAACATTTTTTCAACAAATATTCAATTATTTGTTCGTAAAATTCGTATAATAGGTTTTTTTTGTAAATTAATTACATGTATGTGTGGATTATCGATACAATTTGACTGTTTTCTAAATTTTTCATCTGATAAATCATTTCTTCAGTTGAATAGGTTTAGTATTCGCTACAAATGATTTTATCCATTGATATATATTCCTTTTCATTAAATCCAAATGTTTTTGATATTCTTACTGATGAAAAAAATTAATTTCCATGGAGTAATAGTTGCAAATAATTTCTATCTTCCCATCATTTCTCAGGATCATTTTTGTTTTATTGCTATCAAAGATCAAACTATTATTTTGGAAATTGATATTATATTATCATATTTCCAATTTAACTGTTTCAGATTTTGAATATGAAATTTTAAATCTTCGTCAATCACATTTAGTTGTGGAATAAATGAAAATTCAGATAGGGCTACTTTCCATTTTCCTTCTAATTTAATCGCTGTTTCCCAATCTACTATATACTTGCTTGAATTATTATTCTGGTTGAGTTGAGGGACAGCTATTGCTAGGTAATATCATGTAAAAGTCTTCATGTTTTTTTTCATTTTACTATATCAGATGCAGATATCCAACTAGGTTTTTGATATCCATGCCACTTGACGAAATATTGTTTATGTGCACCCTTTCCCTTTGACTTTAAAATTTGCTGAATTCGGTAAACATTTGGTTTCTCACTAATTACTTGCAGCTCCTGTTCATAGAATTTACCTTGAACCTCCTCATTTTCCTCATCGGCAATGAGATACATTACCGGTCCTTGTTTCAGATTAATTTTAATGATTTTAAACACCTCTTCACTCCAATTCTGATTCAAATTTTTTAATGAAAGGTGATGCGCTTATCTTAGATATTCGCACAAAATCCCCGATTTTATACTTTGGTTTCTTAGGCTTTTCAATTATTCGTGAAAGCCAAATATCGGTTTCATTATCTGATGAAATATCAATTGGTCGTAACCCATTAAGCCCCCTATGTTCCTGAATGATTATATGAGTGAACTATTTTAGATAGATCATGTATCCAAGTCTTATTTCCCTTATATGTAAAGTATTTATTTAATCTCTCCCTTAATGTTCGATTAAAACGTTCGACTAACGCAGCCTTGAACTGCGAATGTACTGTATAGTGATTTATATCATATTTAGTTAATAACGATTTAACTTTACTGTTGTAAAATTCCTTTCCTAAATCAGTTTGTAAATTTTTAGGATGCACATCCTCAAACAGAGTACTCATTGCGTCAAATATGTCATTAGCTGATTTGGATTTTATACCTATACATCGAGCAAATCTACTAAATACATCTATACAAGTTAGGATATACTTATACCCATTATTAATTTTAGCAAATGGTATCATCTCCATCAAATCCATCTGCCATAAATCATTGATCCCAAAGGTTCTATATGCTCTTGTGGGAAATCTTTTCCTCATCGGTTTGTTTAGGCTGTAAGCGAGTTGAGTGCTCAACCAACTCTGAGTCTCTTTTTTTGAAGCGGACACTCTCTTTGAAAGCTTGGAAACTCCGCCGAACCCTGCGGGGTCTTTCGGGTTCGTCCAAATTTGCTCCATTACAACAAGAAGATTTAAAATGAAAATCTAAATTAGGAAGAGATGGGCTATTTCCCATAATTTATTAAATTTAAATTTAATATTGTTTATGTGGCTGCTGCACGCCCAGATATGATCGACATTACAAGGGGGAGTAATGCAGGTAAAAATCCTTTTCCTTTTTGATGAATTATTATATTCCTCATTCGGGGTCTAGATTTTGTATTAGCTATATCAAGCAAAAGTTTTTTATGTTTTGTTAATAAAGATTTTTTTCCTTTACTAACATCAACTCGTCCCATAACTACATTCATTAATACCTCTAATAAATCATCAATTACGAATTGAGGAAATGATTGTAAAATCGAAATTCGTTTATTGCTAGCTGCTTTGAGCAAAGCATTAAAATATGGTAAGCTACGTTCTAATTTCATTTTTTTTTAAAATTTTAATATCACACCTGATATTGTTTATAATGAAATCCATTTCTTTGCGGATTTACACTTTGATTTTTTACCGGGTTTGCAATTTTTCTTTAGTTTCTTAGCCCTTGGTTTTCTAGCAACTTTTTAACTCTCTTAGTTATTTGCTTAACCCTCTTCTTCGCCTTTGCATTTTTTGACAATACGTTTTTTATTAATTTTTTAACAACACTTGTTTGCTTATTAGTAGTAGGCATAATTTTTTTTTTAAAGTTCATTTATTAAGTTTTTAACCCTTAGTCTTTCAATTGTTTATATACACTTCTTCCTCTGGGTTAAATATATCAGATGATACCCTTAGTATATCTGGACATTGTTGGGTAAAATCAATAAAAAGGTAACCATGAGGGTCTTTGGTTGCATCTTGGAATGCATCTATCAAATATTTTTTATTTGTAGGAAATGCTTGCCTCGAAACAAAGTCAACTACAGTCTGATCCCTAGGATTTTTAAATAATACTAGATATTGTACATTAATATTCCGAGTCCTATGATTACCACCTTGGTGGAATAAATTTTGTGTTATAAAAAATACTGTCACCTTTCGATGGCGGGCAATTTTTGTGAATAGATTATTAAAATCTGCCTCCTTATTCGCTTCTTGATATAAATCATCTATTATGATTACATCACCTTTTTTTCAATCTATTTGCCCAATTTTTATCGAAACCTTGAACAACCTTGATATTTTTAAGTTTGCAAAATTCAAACTCAGTTAATCCACTTTCTCCTCCCCTCCCCTTGATGCCAATATATTTGGTTAAATTTTTCAATAAAATAATTGTTATTTTGTAGCAATTTGCATACAAAATGTGTTTTTCCGCTTCCGCTAGGGCCAACTATTTGGAAAACCGCATCGTTTCTCAAATTCATTTTAAAATAAAAAACAACAAAAAAACACATTGTTTATAAATGAGATAGTTATTTTTTTTACAAAATTACAAAAAATTATATAAAATCATCGGAGTCATACTCCGGATCATCATGGACCTCCGGATTGATAGGGAGTCCAGCTTCTCCGAAACATTGAAAATACACTTCATCGTGTCCTCCATATACTCCCTTAGGACGGGAGATACTTCGATGGATTAGCCTCAGGTCGGTTTTGAGCCTGAGGACACAATTTGCCTCTAACCCATGTGACAATGGGTTTTTCCTCTTGATAGGCCCATTCCTAACCTTCTTCTTAGGCGCATCCAGAATATGGGGTTTATATTGAGACCCATATTGCGAATCGACGCTCCTGTTGGAGAATAGGGAAGAGGATTGAGAATTCGCCATCTTTGCGAAAAAATTCTTTGAGGCCTCTTGACTTTCCTTAGTCAGGTCGATAGTTATCGACTCATCGATTTGAAATTTTGGGGTTATTGTTGGACTTCTTGCATCTTTGAGAGAAGCAAGAATCTCTTCGGCAGACATTTGATTGAAGATCTTGTCCACATCTTCGAGGTCTTTCGATTTATGTCATTGATGTCCATCATCTTGTTGTCCATGTTGATGAAAAATTTTTTGTTGGAGAATTCTAAATAAGAATGAATTAATATTTTTTGCGCATCCTTTTATAGATATTTAGGTTACTATAGTGGTTGGTAAGACTATGGATGTTACTATAGTTGTTACTATAGCGGATGGTAGGATATTTAGTTACTATAGTAGTTGGTAAGGCTATATTGTTACTATAAGGCTATATTGACTATATTTTTAAGGCTATAAAGTAACTATGGATATGATTGGATAAAGAAAAGTATAAGTAAGCGGACTTAACTTAGAATAAAAAAAAAAATGATTTCAAATATAAACTATAAGGCAACTGCCCCCTTGACAACTATTTCAAAGCTGAAATTTAGTGCCAAGAAACCTCAACAGTACATTGAAAAATGTTCAGACTATACATTAGTCATATTCAAAAGCGGAAAATGTCGAGTTATGGGGTGTAAGGTACCCATTGACGACCGCATTAACCTACCTTATAATATCAGGATAGAAAGAATACAATCAGTTACCATAGCAGAGAATATTGGATATGGGGTTAATCTATATAAATTAGCGAAAAGCATGGGATCCGAATGTTTTTTCGAACCCGAGTTATTTACAGCACTTAGATTTACCAAATACAATCCGCTTTGTGTTAATATTTTTGCTACAGGAAAAGTTATGATATTAGGATTACGAAATTTAAGATATCAAAAGTTGTTGCGAAGGATTATGAATGATATCGATTTTCATATCGCAACTGTTTCTATGGATATTTCAGATCCTAAGGATACCTCAAAGAATTTGTATAAATAGAGGTTTGTTTTATAATTTCATTTTTTCAAATTTTAATATGAATCAAGATGCAAACGAAATTCAAGGATGGTCTCAAAAGCCTGCTGGTGACGTGGAGAAGGCTTACGGTGTTGAAGATTGGTGTCAGCAGTCGTTGGACTTTATTCAAGTCTGGAGCCCTCAATCCCTGTGGATCAACCAGTTGATGATGGCAGCACCGATACATCACCACCATCACCATCAGCAACAACTACCTCTGATGACGCGATTGAGGATCCTTATAAAACGGCAGCTCAATTACAGCTCGAACGCAGGTCAATCTGGGATGCTGCTCTATTGGAGACGATCCGCAAATATCCACAATCGCTCCATGGATACGAGTACATGGCTCCAGAATTGATCGAACACATTGTGTTCATGGCAACTGGAGTTAAGTTGTTGTAAAATAAAAAAATTTAGGTTATATTTGCTTTGTTTGGGTGTTATAGAGGGTCCTACATTTAACCAATAGGCTTTGTTTTTTTTTTTTTTTTTTTTTTTGAGTATATAAGGTGACACAATTTTAATAAAATCATAATTATGACTTCCAACTCCGACCATAAAAAATCAAAAAAATCACGCAAGCATTCTCCTGATGATGCTGAAAGAAATAATAGAACTTGTGATTATAGGTAAAATTTATTAGTTTTTTTTTTTTTTTTTTTTTTTTTTCTAGGCTGACTGATGATGATATTGAGTTGGTACCTGAGTTTAGAGAGCCTAGCACCTTCAACAATTTCGAGATCAGGTCTAAAAAAAGCCGGTATTGGTCACCTTGACTTCTCCAGTGGTATTACAAAGGGCCACATACAATTACAAAATGAAGGATTTTAGCGAAGAGGATAGGAAGCGGTTGTCAAAGACTATCAAGCTGCTACATCATCAGATCCCTTTACTACAAGAGTCAATCTTTATCAATGCCGATAAACAGGTCATCACCGATCTCAATGGTAAGAGAAGCAAACCCTTACCAGATGGTGACCAACGTTACCGAGTTAAAATCCTTATCCAAGGATACAAAACAAGTGTCGACAACATTGTATCTCCTGTTTGGCGTATCAAACAAGGAATTTTATATGTTTTTGTTTTGTATTTTTTTATTAAATAAATAGTTAGGTTTTTATAAACATTGTCTTATTCATTTATTTATTTTAAATATGGATTTGGGTTTATTATTTTCTTCGCCAGCCGAGTTTGATATTACCACCCTTACTCAGTTGAAAACATTTTTTGCAAACAAAGATTTCAATTATTTAACGATAGATTGTGCATATAGTTTCGAAATATTATATGTTGCTATGGTTATGATATTTCCATCAAAATATCTTTTAAATATTGAAAATATGATCAAGGTTTATTGGGATATTAGTAAACGTCTGATAAGTGACCTAAAATATTATGAATATTTTAAAAAATTAGATGTTCAATCATTTGAAAATAGGGTAACCATAACCATAAATGAAAGGACAAAGAATGTCCTAATATGTAACATTTGCCATATTAGAGATGTAAATGTATTATTTCTTCCTTGTGGTCATCTGGTAACCTGTAGTAACTGCAATCATCAAACTATTTGTAATATCTGTTCATCAAAAAATCAATTGAAAAAAACATAAATTTTTTTATAGGTAGATCTTTGTTGGTCCATTAAAAAAAAAAAAAAGATATAAACGTTGTTACAAAATATTAAATTTCATTCAAAACATGGATTTAAAAATAATGCGGAACAACATACTGTTCTCCAAGTACTGGTTAATTATTTTGGGAAATCATACATTCGATTACCAATTTATGAGTTAGTTTTTAAGCCTTACAACAGGTTTGATATTGCAGGCCTCATATATGAAACCATAGGTGAAAGAGCACGAAATAGATTCATTCAATTGAACTTAAAAAAAAGGGGTTCTGAAATTGAGTTTAAGAATGTCACATATGAAGACTGGATAAAGTAAGATTTATTTTTTAATATATTTCGAAATTATTTTTTTTTTTTAATATTTAGGTTGCTTAATGATAATCTCTACATCAGCGAATTATTATGGATTCGAAATAGTTGCACCGCATTCTGGAAGGACATTATCGAACTAGGATTTAGAAATTGTTCGTTGGATGAGATAGTGAATATCAAGTCGATGTTCATCGATATGAATGGGTGCGACAAAAACTTTGTTAGCGACGAAGAAGAAGAAGAAAAAAGATAAAATACCTTATGAGCTTGTTCATTGGTTGTGGATGTGACTAAAATAAATTTAATAGATGAAAATGTCTTGTCTTCTAAGGATTTTTTTTTGATATAAGAGTTATTTTGAACGGCTTTTAAAATGGCCATTAGTTGCGGAAAAAATTTATTTAAGGTTTAAAAAAATTAAAAGGTTAAAAAAAATTTTAACGGTTTAAATTTTTTTACCTTTAAAAAAAAAAATTTAACTTAAAATTAATTTCACAAATTAAAGTAATTAAGGAAACTTTACCTTGTAAATTTATCGTAATAAATTTACAAGATAAAGCCACAATATTGACTTTAACTCGTGATATTAATTCACAAGTTATTTAATTAATAATAATTTCCACTTGTAAAAAATAATTTATCATATGCTAGTAACCAAGGGTTACCGTCATATGATAAATTAATTTTCCCAACGTGTTACTATTATTATTAGCTTTAACAACTTTGACCTTGAAGTGGGCGTTACCATAGTAATGATGAAGTTCGCTTCAAATTTATCATGTGATGGTAACTAATGGTTACATCATGTGATAATTTTCCTCGCAAAATTATCGCTACTATTAGCAACAAATTTCAAAATTAAAGTTGTTAATAATAATGATGACATCTTTTGATGTAAATTATATTCAAGGTCCATGGTGTTAATAATTTATGACATCTTGTGATGTTGTCATTAGTCCATTGATGATAATTTATATTCAAGGTGTTGTAAATTTTAATTTACAAGGTGATGTTTATTTTATTATACAAGGTTTAATATTATAATTATAATTTTGGTAATTTTAACATTTTAAGTATTATTTTATTTCATTTGCAGTTAAATTATTCATTCATGAATTCAACTTGTGAATATATTTTACGAAATATATTTACAGGTTGAAATCATTAACATCAGTTGCGTTATTTTATTTTAAATTTAAATAAAATTATTTATATTTTGTGTAAATCCATGTCGAGGTTAGTTTATTTTTTCATTTATTAATTTATTATTTATTTTTTTTTTTTTTTAAATTTTTTTTTAATGTTTAAAAAAGTTTTAATTAATTTTTAAAATCATTTTTTATGTTAAATTTTTTGGTGATGGTTAGTTTAAAATTTAAAATATTTAAAAAGAATTTTTTTTTAAAAAAATATTTCAGAGGTAAATTTTTTCCTTAAAAAAAATTTTACCTCTGAAATTTTTTTAAGAGGGAATTTTATAATTTTGAAAATATTTCAGAGGTAATGTCCATTAAACATTTTGAAAAAATTCCATTTGTAAAAATTCCTTAAGGAAAAATTTCCCCGGGGTGAAAAAAAAATTTCATGGGGGGGGGGGGGGGGAGGAGGGTAACTGAGGTGAGGCGAACTCCTCACATCTACTCGCATTATCCTTCGCAACAACTTGTGATATTTCAAGTCTCTAATACCCAATACCATGACTTTTCCCGTTGCAAAAAAAACATTGACACAAAGAGGATTATATTTGGTGAATCGAGGGCTGTAAACAATTCTGGTTCAAAAAAACATTCCTTTTTTCATACTCTTTGCCATTTTATATAAATTAACTGTTGTTCCAATATTTTCTGCTATGGTAACGGATTGAATTCTCTGTATCACAATCTTAAAAGGCATTATCTCATTCTTGTCTATAGGTGTCTTACATCCCATCACCCGACAATTTCCACTTTTGAAAATTACAAGTGTATATCCTAAACATTTTTCAACATATTGCCTTGGTTTTTTTTTTAAACTAAATTCTGGTGAGAAATGGTTTCCATGGGAGCTATTCCTTTGTAATTTATGTTTGAAATCATTTTATTAAAAACTTTTACATCACATATTTATACTTGACAACCATGATTTATTATCAATCATAACATTGGTAATCATAATATCCATCTTTATCAACACCATAACAACTATATGACGTTGACGTTCACAAAAATATATATAAGGAAAAAAAAATATGATTTATTTCATTCTTCTTTTTTTTCCTGAATTAAAATGGACATGCAACAAGTCAATATTTCGGATACATTCAAAACATCGGTGGTCTTGGATGGACTTGGATACAGTCTTGATAACCGATTCAATGCTGAAGATTCGCAGATAGACAATGGGATCCTCGGATATTTCCACCTTTCAGGGTACAATTGTTGTCCAAAAAATTCTGAAGGATACCCAATTTCCTTATGATATGGATAATGCCCAAAAGTCAGGCTTTGGACATACAATGAAATAAAACATATGAAATTTTTGAAGAAGAAACTAAATTCTACATGGTGTGAATTCAAGAAATTGTATAATGAAACTGAGGACCGACTTACGGATATGTGAACACAGTCTCAGTAATCTCAGCATGCTGCAAGAACAAATGGAGATAACAGTAAATGCTATCAATCGAGTAAGAACAAATCTTTCATCGCTCGATATAATGGAGAGGACTTTCGAAACAAGTTCAGACTCATACTCTGAAATCGATGAGGATATTTATTATCAAATGTAATATTTAATAAATGTCTTTTACTTTAGTCTTTATTCCTTGTTATTTATAAACAATAGTGTTAATGTTTTTATTTAATCATGGAGTTTCAAAATAATGCTGTATTTCAAATTGTTGGCCCAAGTGGGAGTGGTAAAACCCATTTTGTTTGTAAATTATTACAAAACAATAGTTACTTTAAAGAAAAAATTTAAACAAATATATTGGCATCAAGGGGGTGGTGGAGAGCGGATTAACTCATTTCGAATTTTGTAAGTTGAGAAATATTAAGGTAGTTGAAGGTTTTGATGACAATTGGTCAAATAGGTTAAAAAGGGGATGTCATAATCATTGATGACTTGTACCAAGAAGCAAATAAGGAGTCTGATTTTAATAATCTATTCACAAAGATTGCTCGTCATCGTGAAGTGACTGTTATTTTCATAACTCAAAATTTATTCCATCAAGGTGGAAACCATAGGACCCGTAATCTAAATGTTCAATATCTTGTTTTATTTAAAATCCTCGTGACCAGACTGTAGTAGACTTTGTTTCACGTCAAGCATTTCCAAAGAACAAAAAAATATTTGATAGATGCATTTCAAGATGCGACTAGAGTTGCCCATGGTTACCTATTTATTGATTTCACTCAACAATGTCCTGATGAATTAAAGTGTCCACAGATTTATTTAATGTAAAAGGACGTACTGTGTATAAACAATTGTAATGTTGTGTGTGTAAATTTTTTAAAATGCAATTTAAAAGGAAATTGTTCCAATCGAGAGACAAACAAAGTTGTTAAAAAAAAGTTGATAAAAATGTATTATCAAAAAAATGTAAAGGCAAAAGAAAAGGTTAAACAACTGATTAAGAAAGTTAAAAAAGGTTTAAAAAGTTAAGAAAACGGTTGCTAGGAAACCAGTTGCGAAAAGGAAACGTAAATTAGGAAAAACAAAGAAAGCTGGAAAAGCAAAGAAATGGATTTCTCTATAAACAATATCGTTTAAAATATAAAATAAAAATGAAATTAGAACGCAGCTTACCGTTTTTCAATGCTTTGTTAAAAGCTAATAGCAACAAGAGAATTACGATATTGCAATCATTTCCTCAATTTGTAATTGATGATTTGTTAGAAGTATTGTTAAATGTTGTCATGGGACGAGTTGATGTTGGAAATCGAAAACAAGTTTTGAAAAAAACATCAAAAGGTTTTACTTGATATTGCTCATACGAAAAGCAAACCCAAGCTCAGGCAAATAATATATAGACATAAAGGAAATGGATTTTTAGCAGCACTAATTCCTTATAGTTATGTCAATCATTGGTGCGCGTGCTGCATCATAAACAATATGAATGAGTTTTAATAAAAAAATTATGGGAAATTCACCCTCTCTTCCAAGCCTAGATTTTCATTTTAAATCATCTTGTTGTAATGGAACAGATATGGACAGATCCGATGGACCCCGCAGGGTTCAGCGGAGTTTCAAGCTTCAAAGAGAGTGTTCCGCTTCAAAAAAAAGACTCAGAAGTTGGTTGAGCACTCAACTTGCTTACAGTCTAAACAAACCGATGAGGAAACGATTCCCCACAAGAGCATATAAAACATTTGGTATTAATGATTTGTGGCAAATGGATTTGATGGAGATGATACCATATTCTAAAATCAATGATGGGTACAAGTATATCTTAACATGTATAGATGTTTTCAGCAGATTTGCTCGATGTATTGGGGTAAAAACAAAGTCTGCAAATGATATTTTCGATGCAATGAGTATAATGTTTGAGAATACATATCCTAAAAAATTTGCAAACAGATCTAGGGAAAGAATTTTATAATAGTAAAGTCAAGACGTTATTGATAAAATATAATATAAATCATTATACTGTACATTCACAATACAAGGCAGCTCTAGTTGAACGATTTAATCGAACATTAAGAGAACGATTAAATAAATATTTTACTCACCAAGGTAAAAAAAGACTTGGATAAATGTGTTGGATAAAATAGTACACTCATATAATCATTCGGAACATCGAGGGCTTAATGGATTACGTCCAGTTGATATTTCATCAGACAATGAAACTGAAATATGGTTATCAAGAAAAAAATGAAAAAACCTAAGAAACCAAAGTATAAAATAAATGATTTCGTTCGAATATCGAAAATAAGTGCATCTCCATTTATTAAAAATTTCGATCATAATTGGAGTGATGAAGTGTTTAAAATCATTAAAATCGATGTTAAGCAAGGTCCTGTAATGTATCTCATTGCTGATGAGGAAAATGAGTCCGTACAAGGTAAATTCTATGAACAAGAACTACAGGTAATTGCTGAAAACCAAATGTTTATCGAATACAACAAATTTTAAAGACTAAAGGAAAAGGTATGCATAAACAATGCTTTGTAAAGTGGCATGGTTATTCAACCCCATCATGGATTCTCGAAACAGAAATAATTTGAAAAAAAATTTTTTTTACATTGTTTTGCCGAGCAATAGTTGCGAATTAACCCAACCAAATAATAATGCAAGCAGATTCATTGTTGATTGGGAGACTGCACTAAATTTAGTAGGAAAATGGGAGGTTGCCATGACTGAATTCACATTCATGTATACGCCAACCACTGCTACATCCCTTCTATTATAAAATTTACAAAATCTGCAAGATCTTCAGAAGAAATTACAATAAAGATCGAAAAGATGTTGGAATTCTTAATTTGAATAATAAATCATTATCTCGAAAAGCTTCAGTTAATGTAAAAATAATATATTTGAAATTAGTTGCGAAGTGATACCATTTAAAGTCATTTTCGAAACAAGAAATGAAGCTGATGATTTCGGGTTCAATAAAGATGAAATAATGTCATTTAAAGAACGTATTATATGCAGATAAACCTTATTATACAAAGAAAACAATAGAGGCAACCATTGAAGTAGAATATGGTAATAAAAGATTGAAGAAGAGAAGTTAACATTTGAACAATATTTTTTTTTTTCCAACTACTACATTATTACGTGAATACTTTGTTGAGCATTGTACATCATTATTCACTGATTTTAAAATTGATCAGAATGGATTAGTTAACTTTACAGTACAAAATACTCTTTCTTCAATCTCCTTGGATAGTAATTTAAGAAAGATCTTAGGTTTTGATGATAAAAATTTAGTAGTGACAAGGAAAAATTCATAAAGCTAATAGGAAACCTAAATTAGAAAATGCTTACAATCAAATGTACATCTATTCAAATCTTGTAGAACCCATTCTTGTTGGCGGTGTGCGAGTACCATTATTGAAATCGGTTTGGATAGAAACAAAGTATAATTTCGGAGACATTGTTCACGAAAATATTGAGCATCAATGTATTTACCTGCTTCATTGTCTACTATAAACAATATCGAAATTGAAATCAGAAATGATTCTGGACAATTAATAGCATTTCCTTACGGATCAAAAAAACAAGTTTAACACTTCACTTTAGAAAGAAAGATGAGTAGTGCAGATATAATAAACATGTATAGTAGAGGGCAGCAAGGTGGTGAATTACCTTATTTTGTTGGAAAACAATACGGATCAGGTTGGTTGAGAACTATAGGTAGAATAGCACTTCCTATTTTGAGAAAACTTGGTTTAAGTGCAGCAAAAGCTGCAACTGGAGCTTTAGCAGCAACAGCAACTGATGTTTTGATGAAAAAAGCTCCCTTGGGACAATCATTAAAAAAATAATGCTATAGCTGCCGCGAAACAAACATTACCTGTAATAAGAGAAGAAGCGGCAGGTTTGATAAATAAATTAGATAATCGCAAACGTAAAAGCGAAAGTCTCATAAAACTATAAACAAACATCGGAAAATGAATGGAACTATATTTCAAAAATGAATATTTGTGGAAAATCAGAACTTTGTATTTTCGATCGAGCAACGCCACAAGCTGTAGTCGATTCTGCAGTATTTGATGAGATATTTCCAGTCAACAATATAACTGGAAACAATGGTGTGGATATTGAATTTAATATCAATGGCAGCAGTATGAATATTTGGATTTGAATGATACCTTACTATACATAAAGTTGAAGGTAACAAAAGCCGATGGGAAGGATTTAGTAGAGGCAGATGATGTTCGAAGCTCTCAGTACATGTTTCATACACTGTTCAGTGATGCAATTCTGTCATTCAATAATGTCATCGTTGAAGGTGGAAATAATATGTATGGTCCGAAAGCGTATAATGGAGACGCTAATCAATTATAGCGGTGATACAAAGGAAATAACCTTGGACCCTATTGGGTATGATACTGATGCAAATTTTAAAATTGCAATAGCTAAATCGAAAACATATGAAATGTGTGGTTCCTTCAATTAGATTTCTTTGATCAACCAAAGTATTTGATTCCTGGTGTTAATGTTCACCTTAGACTTAAAAGAGATATACCCAAATATTCTCTCGTTACTCCAACTGCAGCATTTGAACGCAAATAGAAATTCTTGAAAAAGCTAATTGTTCAAAAGTAAAAGTAGAGCAGTCTGTTTTATCGGACATCAATTGGGTCTTGAAAAGCAAAATGCTTGTTATCCGATTCGGAAAACTAATTTGGTGCAATATTCATTGGGGAAAGGAACAACAACGTTTTATAAGGATCAAATATTTGGAGATAGGATTACCAAAATTTATTCTCATAACATTTCAATCTACTGCAACAAACTCTGGAAATTATAAGACAGAACCAGCTCAATATGAGCATAATAATGTATCTTCGATTCAAGTTTCACGAAATAGTGATTATCGAGAAACATATACTCAAAATTTTGAAAAGGATCAATATGCATTATCATATGTTCAATCTATAGTTAGAAATTTGGGATATTTGGATAAAATGATAATATTGGTATTTCCTTATCCGATTTTAAGAGCAAGTATCCATTCTTCACCTTTGTTCTCTCACCTGATTTCGATATCCATCAAACCCAATTGCCTGCTCAAGGAAATTTGAAATTAGATATAAAGTTTAGTGCTGCTCTCGCTGAAGCCACCACTGTAATAATATATGGAATATTTGATTCTGAAATACAAATTACTAAGAGTGGTTCGATACTTGTATAAACTATAAGTAGTAAAAGTTTGAATGCAATGAAGTAAGCCTTGATTTACAAAATATATTTTATTAATTTAGTTCATTTCAGCTTAAAAAATTGGGCAAAGATCTTCTAGGCTCGGCATTTATTGGTGTATTTCCGTTGGATAAATTACCAACATTTACACAAAATGGTGGACTCGTTGTAAATACTCATACATCAAATCTTGATGGTGAACATTGGATTGCGATATATATCAAACCTGGTCTTATCAAAGTCTATGATCCGCTTGGGATTTATTACCCTCCGATATTAGTTGAAAGATTAGCGAGACTTCAATCCAAAGAGTTGAGTATAATCGAGAACAGAATCAACATCCCTTGACAGATACTTGTGGACATTACTAAACTCATTTGGCTAACATACAATTTACAATTGTAAATGTATTATAAAGAATGTTTATGTTTAAAAAAATGATAAAAAATAGTGGAAATGTCTATTGTTTTCGATTGCATGCAATTCTATAATAATTTCGAAACTACAGCATGAAAAGATAATTTCATTGATAATTTTGTCCAACTATTGATGAAAACCATTAAATGATACAACCATCTTTAAAGCTGTTGAGAATAGCATTTTGATGAAGAATTAAAGTTGACAATCTTGATGAAACGTGTTCTAGTGATGAAAATATTACTAATGGAATCTCTAATAAACAATTTCAATTTTAAAATTTACTAACATGATCAATGATAGAAATCCTTAGCGATATCTCCTTTATCATCTGAAATAATTAGGATATTCTTTATAAACAATATGTACTTTACAAATTTAGTAAATTATATCAATAATTTAAATATACTTTTATCTAGCTTATCGATGTACTAAGGAATGATTCATGGAATTTAAGGAATAAATCAAGTTTTTCAAATAAAAGAATAAATATACAGCCATATATGAAACTTTTGTTGTAAGACCGTCTACAAATTATGCGATGAAAAATGATTGTCCGAATAATGAAGTTACAATACATATTATGAGATTCGGACTTATTTAAAGGGATATATCTAATAGGGACATAAGTTTGCAATGTATTGCAACACGCAGGAACAAGGACTTGTTTCAATCTTGCCTTCAATTATAACAGGGGATAAATGAAATAAATACTTTCAACCTGTGTGTGTTTCTGGCAGGTCTTCACAATAGAAACCATTGGTTGGATCAACTCCCAAATAAATTAATTTTGTGGCGATGACGTTGCCTCATCTTCGAAGTTCTTCACAATTTTCGAAAACTGGAGTAACATCAATTCATCTCGTCTGTTCTTGCAATGCGTCTCCTGAATAGGTCTATCAGTAATCTAACGTTTCTGGCGACAGAATGAAGCTCGGACAACAATTTTCTTTTTCGGACATTCATGGCGATACTCACTGTGAAAATATTTCATCATAAGTTCGATATCCGCTGTGTGGCTGGTTCCTCTTGATGACATTGATCTACTTCGCATTTTTCGGGATCTTTAGTTCGCCATTTGTGCCACCTGATTGCTCTCTACCAAACACGTTCTCAAATGATGCTCGCCGACTTCATTTCTCGGCCTCAGCCCTCCACTGGATGCCTCGATGGAATATAAACCTCGCTCGCCACCGTCGTCTGGAATAAAATGACTCCTTATTACTTTTGTTTTTGATGCCACTTCTTCTTCTCTGATGGACCCGTGCTTCAACTGCGACGTTGCGCTCACTTTCGCTATCTGGATACGGAACAACCGTAGCGACCTCTTCGGACTTCGAGCCTGTTCGTCAGGCGTGCAAACTCGTCATCCTCAACATCAAGGGGCATCATCTAATAATAAATAACCGAGTTAACCACAAAAATTATTACCATGCTCTGTTGTCAAAGTGAAGGAAGTGCACAGGCTGCCGTTCTGACGGTAGCGGGTATGAATACCACGAGCTTTATGGTGTCATCAATTAAAAGTGGTATTGGGCATCTGGACACAAAGTCATCCATCCACTTCGGCTGTCGTTGGGGTGTATTGCACAAAAGCTGTACAGAAATTTGTAGATGACATTTGTCTCGATGTTAATGAACAAATTTATCTCTCTTTCTTCTTTCTCGCTTTGCATCTTGTTCATAAATAAGCGCCGTCTTCTTATAAATGTTTACTCTTCTGCTTAACCGTTGTAAATTCGTTTGGATATACGTTGTCATGTGAACATTGGAAGAATATATAAGATCGAAACCTGGTCTTTCAAAGTCAAGGATCCGGGTTTGGTTTTTATACCCTCGATATTAGTTGAAAGTTTGGTGAGACAACAATCACGAGTAAAGTATAATCGAAAACAGAATCAGACATTCCTTGACTGATACTTGTGGACATTAATGTCTCTTGTGGCTAACATTGCAATCATTGTAAATGTATTATAAACAATTCGGTATTGATGTTAAAAAATGTATTATAAATGGACGTTTGTTTTCATGATATTGTTGGAAGTTTAAATGTGAAACTATAGTTGATGAAATATGTATATTAAATTTAGATGATGCTATGTTCAAACCCCAACATTATACATTTAATAACGAATCATTTTGTCCGCAATGTGTAATGATAACTATAAAATAGGGAATTGGATATTATTCCATCACTGTTCTATGTTGATGATCAACCTGATGAACGAAAAAATTAAACTTTGAAAAATATTTTCCTAAATTGAGAATTGTAAATTTTATGAATGCATCAAATATTAAAAAATATGATTGTTGTTATCTAAAAAATGTCTTCTTCTACGATCATCATCATATCATCGGTATAAACAAAATCTAAAAAAAGAGTTGAAAATAATTATCTAAAATGTCTATTGTTATTGATTGGCGAACATGCTAATAATCATAATCGATGTTATTATCATTATAGAATGGTAAGATAATTGTCAATGATGATATTGATAATCATGTAACCATAGTGATAAAACCATGACTTGAAAACCGAAGACAACGACGTATCTAAGCTTGTTGAGAACGAGTGGCATGGTGATGATGATGAAACCAGTTGACAATCTTGATGAAACGTGTTCTAGTGATGAAAATATTATGATGATGATGAGAACGAAGATGATGAAAACAGTGATAAATGTAGCTCAAATGATGAAATCGAGACTAACGATGATGATAAAGAAAATCAAAACTTGATCGATATCAAGACCTTTGAAGACATCATTGACAATGATACGTCCCTCATTAGCTTCAATACAGATGACACTGCATGTACTTGTAGCTAAGGAGAATGTTATATCAATAAATAATTAGGATTCTTTGTTAATTTTCAAAATTAGTCAATTATGATCAAAAAAATTGTTATAAACATTTGGTTTTCATTTAATCATAATCACCAAAAAAAAAATGTTTTTGTTCAAAAACCAAAAATTTTTGTACATCAGCAATTCATATGGACCCGTCAGTTTGTCTAGTATCATGATGCGATACTATCAAGTCCAATTCAATCAATAGATATATTACATATCTTCGAAAAACAGAAATTTTATTCTTAATTTTATCAAGTCCATGGACACCACCTCGGTGTGAAAATTTCTCCATCTATGAAAAAATCAAAGCACCAATTTTCGACAATTCCATCATCGAAAAAGTCAATTCTTGACAACGACTTCCTCCATCTAAAAAGTTAATTTCCTTGACAGTTCCTTCAACAATTCCCATGACAACGACAATTTCTATAATTGGAAATTTCAGTGATGATGGGATAATCCCAATGCCTTCAAAAAAAACGAAAAATGATAGATGCGACAGATGAAAGCTGTCCATCCATCATTTGAAAAAAAAGTTAAGTGGGTTTTACAATTAGATGTTTCACAATTTAATGTGAAATTATTGACAATACCAGATTGTTTAATTCAGAAATTGAATGATGTGGTATTGTCATTGAAAAAAAACAGTTTGCGATTAATGTAGAGTTTGAAAAAAAGCTTGAGTTCAAATGCTCGTTTTTCTCAAATATGGCAGCCCCATTTTTTTCCCTCTGACTTTCTAAAGGTTTGGGTTAATAAATTAAATGTTGCATTAGAGGAATTTGTTGAACGAGGGAGTGGCTGGAGAGTTACAAGAATTATGGAAATAGTTTTCATAATTACGAAAACGATGGATATTATCCGTTTATCGAAGTAGATACCCTAGGTAGAGAATTTTCTCCCCCCCCCCTAACAAAGACATTTACCATGGAAACGGAAAAATTCTCTTACCCCTCCATGGGTAAGAAATTCTCTAACCCCCCCCCTAACAAAGACATTCTCTATATATACCATGGAAGCAGGGAAAATTCTCTTACCCTCCCCCGGGTAAGAGAATATTCTCTATCCCCATAAAAATAATTAAAAGAAAAAAGCAAATTCACACAAACCCCCCCCCTTTTGGAAAAGCAAATTCCACAAACCCCCCCCCCACAGAAATTTTTTCAAGTCATCACCATGGAGATGTGCACTTCCTCAGTTTATGGATAATAACAAAGTTCAAAAATGCTTTCTGTTTAAATTTTTCAAGTCATCACCATCTTCTTGTTCTTCTTCAGTTTTACATAATGATAATAATAAAAAAGAATAATAATAATAATAATAATAAAAAATAACAAATAATAAAATATAAAATATTTTTGTTTAATTTCACTTTACAAGTTAAAGAAAGCATTAGTGACTTCAACCTGCAAATATATTTCAAAAAAAATATATTTACAAGTTGAAGTTACAAATGCGTACCTTAACTTGCAAAGCAAAATATTAATTTCGCATATGTTGAAGATATTAAGATTAATAACTTCAACAAGTAAATTAAATTTACAAGTTGAAATTATTAATAATATTATTAATAATAATATCAACAACAACTTGTGAAATAAATTATCAGTGGCAACAACACCTTGATAATTTATTCCACAAGTTGAAATCGTTATTAGTAACTTCATCATTTTGTAAATTAAATTTACAAGTCTCGAAGCTACCAATAACAATTTCAACTGGCGTGATAAATTACCAAGACGAAGTAACTATCCGTTACATCACCTTGATAATTTATGATACAAGTTATAATTATTATTGGCGCCAGCGTCTTGTAAGTATACGCGTTGCTAATAACAACTATAACTTGTGAATAAATTACCAAGACGAAGTAACTGTCAGTTACAACACCTTGGTAAATTTATTGGCGCCAGTGTGTTGTAATAATTATTGGCGCCAGTGTATGAAGACACCGTTGCCAATGGTGATCACCAAGGTAAAGTACCTATCAGTTACAACAACTTGATAATTTATTGGCGCCATTGTCTTGCGATTATGACACAATAGATTATCAAGTTGCGGTAACTCTTAGTTACGACCTTGCCGATTTATGTTTCGAGTTGAAGTCGCTATTGAGGCTTTGGCTTGTAAGTTTATTGAAAAATTTACAAGCTAAAGTTTCAATAGTTAATTTAACTTGGAATATAAATTTCCAAGGTTACAAAAGGTAATTTTATTATTTTAATTAATTATTATGAAGTTTGAATTTTTGATTTTACAACTAATGGCCATTTAACTAAGCCCTTCAAAAAACTCCTATATAATAAAACCTTACAAGTCAAGAAAATTTCAATATACAACCATTTATTTTACTAAATTTTGTAACCATAAAAATTGTCGTATTTGGCCAACCATTCCTCAAAACGTTTTAGACCATTATTTAGCTCTCTTGATTTTGCATCTAAATCTCGTTCAAATACCGAGGCTTCATCAAATTTTAGAGGGGTGAGGTCTATCGTTATTCCATTGCATTCTCCTCCACATTCGTTTGAGCAATTGCCTCCGCACGCTAATGATCCCCTAGTTATATTTTACCCCATGATAAATTATCATTATAAAGGAATAAAATAAAACCTTAATTTGTCTCCTTTCTCCATCCATTGTTTTTTTTTGAAAGTGATTGTAAAAAATGTTTTTAACTTTATTTTGGACCATTATATACTCCCATATAACCAAGGAGATAATTTCTTAAATAGTTTGGTACCTGTGGTGACTGTTTCCATACTTATTTCTATAAAATCAAGAATCATAAATTTAAAAAAAATATCATTCAATTTCAAATTTTCAAAAAAAAATCAAAATGGATCGCAAATTATGGATAAGGTTAAGAATTTATTAATTAATAATATAATTTATCAATTGATATTTTCTTATTAGATTCGGGAACGATTTAGTTGAGAAATATAAAGATCTGGAGTCGGTCATTGAATATAAAGTGGAAGGCTCAATTGGTGATTTGGCAGTGAGGGACGAAATGCGCTATCAAAAAAAGATCCTTAATGATTTCGTCTCCTGGCAGAATAATATTGGGCTGGCTGATAATGATTGCCATCGGATGCATTACCAATGCCGATTACCACATATGCGGGAAATGAATCAGAACCCCAAACTCTTTCAATGGGATCAAAATAAAGAAGATAAAGAAGATAAAGAAGAAAAAGAAAAAAGATGATAAAAATGATAAAAAAATAAATATAGTTGTTGTATTCGCAATGTTTTTTTCTTTTGTTTAAAATAATTTAAGTTTAAAAAATAGTTTTAATGATGCTAATGAATCACTTATGGATTCCAAAAGTCTTATATAATAAAACCTTAAAAGACAAGTCAACATTTTAAAATAATTATATATTTACAAAATTCGGTAATGCCCAAACGCATAACTTTTATTAGGACCAACCCACTTGCGTTTGTCGTCGTTACATGAGAGAGCCACCTTGTTTAAATTGGAGGTAAAAGTTGATGGTTCCGGGTGATAAATTTCTTTGTGGAACTGAAATGACCACCCTTTCGTCATATACTTTCCTATAAGAATCGTGGGATATTTTTGTTTGTTTGAGGCTAATCCCCTTAGCCTTGGCAGTCTCTTCTTCTGCTGAAAGGAGCGAATAGCATTTCGGTCTAAGGAAAATCCATTCTGTATATCTTAAAACTCCTTTGATTCGTCTTTGAAATTCCCAATTTGAGTGTTGTTGGGAGAATAAAGAGGATGGGATTTGGGGAATTTAGAGGTATCGAGTAACCCATCCTCTAACATTGCCTCCATCAGTTGCTCCAGTTGACATGTTTGCATTCTACAAAGAAGCTGTCGGTATCCCCTGCAATAATACTTAAAGTGCAACCAAACTGTTGCCTATATTTCTCCAAGTCTCTATATTGCAGCTGATACATTCTCAGCTTCGACAAGTCTAAAACAGCTTGCCCTATATAACTTGGTCGGTCCAACATAACCGTTTCCTTTTGGAGCAAAACCGCTACAAAATCATCGGCTATTTTAATTGTTCGTTTAAAATTAGCCTTGGATGTATAGGTGACTAGCCCCTTTTCTGTTGTACAGAGGCGTAGACACATTCTTTTTTTAAGTTCTCAACAGTCTTGCCGTAAAGGCTGTTTGTTTTGAGTTTAAAATAGTCCATTTCAAACTCGGTGGTTGCTGCAGCCCGCTTAGCCGTATTGGCATCGATATATTCCCGAAATATTGGGGCCTGCTTATAAAAAATAGCTCTATGCACCTTAGTGACTCGCGCACCAAGTTGCATATAAAATTTCAGAAGCTGCCAATTAATGGAATAATTAAACTTTGGCTCGTGTGTTAAGAGCAGCTTCTTAACCTTAGAATTAGGGGGGCATTGACTTATCGGCGCTAGGGGTAAGTCGTCTAACGCGTCATGTAAGTTCCTAGGGATGATGATGTCGACCTCTAGTTGATAACCATAATCAAGGTCATGCAATTCTAATGACCGACAATCACTTAATATTTGGTCAAACCCATCATCAATCCATTTAAATTCACCATAAGGTAAATTTTGTCGCAATGCCCACCCATACAAATTATTAATATCTATATAGAGGAGGGATGTCCTGATCATCGGCAACTACCTTGTGTTTATTTACAAATGTCATCCCCCCTCTAATACCGCTTTCGAAAAAATTATACATCTCAGGGTCAGTTAGTAACTCCACTGGATGTTTTAGGGATTTTAAGGCCGATGCCCAAGCCATACCCGGTATTGAAAAAAACATAATGGTTCTAAACCATCATCAGCCTTTGACTTTAAACGGAAAGCCTCAAAAACATCTGCAAGTAAATATACATCGAGTTGCAGATAAACCTCCATATAGTCCCTTAAATTAGTGCATCCAGTTACCCTCCATGTTTCGAGGGCAAACCTATAATCATTGTCACTAATACCTTCCCACTTAGGTATCATCTCAAAGGTATTTTCCAATACATCTAACGATGTTGCGTAGTCATATGGGAAAATACCTTTACTATTAATAATTTCTGGATTTTAAAAACAGCGGCAGTTAATTTTTTAGTTGGTAAAAGAGCTGCCAAGTTAGCCAAGGATGATGGTAAAAATTGTAATGAGTCGATAAAACGAAGGACTACATTATCAAGATGTACCATCAACGCTAAAAAATTTCTCTGAAGTAGTTGGAATACAACTAATATTCCATTTTGTCTGGCTTAATTTACCATATTTAAGGATGTGGTGCATATCATAGCCTTTCAAATTATGAAAAACTATGGGCAAATTCACCACCTTTCCATGACGTCGAGACAAATTGCATTTATTGCAAGCAGCACCTAGGAATTGACCGGTGTAATGGTCATGATCCCTAACCAAGTTAGCATCTTGTTTGTTGCATAAATAACAACAAACTTGGTTATAAAAAAATTGTAGTTGTGGTCCAGTCAAGGGAATCATTTTCTTCCTCGACTCCTTAACAAAAAATGGGGCTACAACTGTGTTTGCTAAATGTGAAATGCACTCTAAAAATTTCACAACACAGTCATACCCAACAAACTTATAATATCTACTAGTACCATTTGAGGTATTTAAAAAAAGTAGCCCAGCTGCTATGGGCACATGTTTTTGAAAATGTTGGGCATTATTTTCAAAACTGCCTCAAAATCGGCATAAATTACAAAAGGGGAGATATTGTTTTGCTATGGTCGACAAACTTAATCTCCTTTGTTAAAGGCATCATATACATGGTTGTGCCTACACTATTCCTATTACATAATTGCTTATGACTTTCGAAAGCGGGTAATTTTCGAAAGCCATGTAAACACCTAGGGCACCATTTACATTGGATGCGGGTTAAGGATAACTTTTTATCCCATAAATTTAGCAGTCTATCAAGATTTGGGACAGCAACATAATGGAATGTTGTACTATCCTCAAGCAGAATTAAATTTATAGTTTGCCCCAAAATTTTTACTTCGATATATAATATCAAAGTAGGGATGTTTAAAAATATCATCCGTGACATTTATTTGGGCGTCCTCATTTATAAGATAGAATATTAATTAGATAATGAGGGGTTTAAACGCTCAAAACGGGCTATGTCGCATATTTTCATTGGAAATGTAATTTCCAAGATAATTTAATTCTGTGAAAAAATCCTTATAATATGATGGTCTGTTACGATGTTTCTCGTTGACCACGTCATATTTAAAATTGATAAAATTCCATATAGGAAACAATAGTCATCTGTGTTTGTCACATTGATGACACTAGTTGATAAATTAGAGCTAATATAGCTACTACCCGATAAGCGGATTATATCGTTAGTTTTGTTATGATAAAAACTATTTCCATTACTCTATGTATTCGCCATCCGCTACCATTGGTGATAAAACTTCTAATTTTTATTTAATTTTAGAAGCCCCTCTGTAATAAATTCTGGGGAAAAAAAAATAATTGCTGTGTTGGAAAAAAAAAATTACATTTTAATTGAGACTCTTTCTCAAATTCTATGTTAACCCCAAACTGTATCTTACAGCTTTTCATTGTCAATACCATATTATTTAATTTCTGAATTAAACAATTTGGTATTGACATTATCGCCTCGTTAAGGTGGGAAACATCCATGTGAACAAAAAAAATGTAACAATCATTTAAATCTTTTTCGACAATAACATTAGAACAATCATCGTCATCGCTACAGTCTACCATTTTCCTTTTGCGAGACTTTTTGTACTCCATCTCCATTATCGGCATATTCCTCCGAAATTCGGTTGTCTGGATTTTCGTCGGAGCTGATAGAGTCTGAACTTCGGTATCTGAGTGTACGATAACCGAATTTGCATCATCAGAAACGGATTGAACTGAAAACTGTTCTTCATCGTCTGAAATTTCGATGGGTTCAATTCTTGAAATTGATTGCGGATGGGACTGTTCGGTTGGCCATTGGAACCTTGGATTGAAAATTGATTTTTTCGGGCATGAAAATTGCGTCAAATGGGGTCCATGATGTTCGAAAAACTGAGAATATGGGATCATTTCCGTCGATTGGCATATTGGGCAGATGAAATAAATTGTCTTGAACGATTTGAATTGATAATATCCCATCATAACGCTATGGCAAGCCACATCATCATGATGGAATTTCGCGGAACAATATTTAACATAAGTTTTACAAAGTCATTTTTGTGGAGGGTTATTTAGTAAAAAGGCACTGTTTATATATTAAATTTGTCCCCTAGGTAACTGGATTTTAGGTTATTGTCTAGGACAACGTTGGTTAATAAGGTTAATTAAGGTTAATTATCTACATAATGTAGACAAGTACATTATAATTAGAACAAGGCCTTGTTGTCATCATCCGTATAGTGCATGACGTGATCCTTATCACAAGCACTCGATGACCGGAAACAAAGGCGACCTTGTTGTTTGTTGGTTGTTGTTGTTGGGTGTCACCAACGTGACTTATTAGTGCAGGGCCTGGCTGGACAACCGATGGCGATACTCTATCGTCATTGGTTCCCATAAATAGATTTGCGCATACGAGGAAGGCCTAGGCGCATTCTGATTGGCTGATTATCCTTTTGGATACACGTAAGTCTAATATAATAATTCCACAAATATCGGTCTTGCATGGACCTCTTTAATGAAATGGGAGAGGAGGAGAAGCAATTGGAAGAGAAGAGACGGCGTGAGGAAGCAGAGGCCAAGGAGGAGAGAGATAGAACGTCAGAGAGAGGATTCGAGGGCAAAATCAGCTAAAGAAATGGCCGATGCAAAGAAAGTTAGTGAAGGCGGAGAAAAAGGAATTTGACGATTTTCATGAGGAAGAGATGTCATACGTTTTGAGAAGAACGAAATTAATATTTGAAGTTTACAATTAATTAAAAAATTGATTTTATCGACTAAAAATCGAAACATGTGTCGGACGAAAAATATTGAACCATTTTTTTGGATGAGGTTTGACAAGACCTATAACGGAAAAAAATTAACAATATTGGAAAATAATTCTGAGACCGATGGGACAGAAAAAGGTGTTTCAGACCAATTTGGTAAATCTAAAAAGTTAAAATTAAATATGAAATAATTGGCCGATTGAGCCCAAACTTGAACTGACCGATGTGACAATGATACGAAGTCAGGGACTTGACGTGGCATTGTCATCAGGGTCACCCAAGGGTCAGGGCATATTTTAAAAGAATAAATAAATAAGCATACTACTTACAAAGTATGCATACTATAAGCCTTAATTAAAAAAGAAATGGAAAATAATTTCCAAAATCCATTAATCAAGGCTGACAACCTGATCCGCTTTTTTTCCATTAATATGTCAAATGCGGATTAGGCTTATCGGGTAGCCTACAGGACTCAGTAATGAGCCTGTCAAAGATAAAATATGAGTGCTCACGATGGAAAAAAGACTATATAAGGAGACCATTTCACCACAATTTTGCCAAAAAACGATAAAAAAATAAGAAGGACAAATCCTAATTTTTTTTCATTCCAAAATGTTGAAGTAATTATAATTTTATTGATTGGATAAATTTTTTATTATTATTAAAATATTTTTCCTTTTGTTGTTTTGATTAGATTACGAAAAAATAACGGGATTGAAATTCAAACGGGTCGGATGAATTAATTAACTTAAATTAGGTATTTTAGTTGTTTTAAAATTATTCATAGAGCTCAAAAATAAATATTCAAAAGGTTAGTTTTTATTTTTATATTACACGTGTCTTTAAATAAAGGATCGTTCGAAATTATCGAGCAGTCTGTAAGAATATTGAATACGAGAATTTGTTCGGCCCTACAGTTTGTAACGAAATTGATTTAGTAATCAAATAAAGTTTGATCCTTTTCCTAAAATTCTTATTTAAAAAATGTCATTCTTCAGTGGTGTTAGCCGGATCGCTTGAAATAGCCTCCGTAACTTCGGGGCTCCATCCACTGTTGAAAAAATATTTCTTAATTATAAAATCATCGATTACCACCAAGGGAGTTGAAAAGAGGAGGATTCTTTTAAATTTAAAATTAGAAAATTGATTAAACAAGGAAGAATTAGGGAAGGGATTTTTTAGGTTCAGGTAAAAGATCACATATTTGTTCCAAATTCGAGAATAAGAAGAGATCAAGTTCGAGATTTGAAGAAAAGTTGTAATTGTTAATTTTAAGAAAACGAACCCTTTCATTTATTTTAATTCAGAAAAAATCTTCCTATTTATTTGGGTCGAACCCCTGGTAAAAATAGTCTGCCTACAAGCAATAAAAGTGCTTTAATTACTGATTTGTAAGACCTAGTGAAAACAGGTCCGAGAATCAGCACAAAATCAGGAATCCGAGGCAATCAAATTTTAATCATTAAATACCATTTTGGTCGATAAGCATAATCAAAATAGAAAATCCCAACAAAATTGGCGCCCGAACAGAATTTTAAACGATCTTAATTTAAAATTACCTAAATTATTAAAATAAGAAAAAATCCCAAATTTCCAACATTATATTAATTAGTTTATGCTATTAAGAAACGGACGAATAATTCAAATAATGGGAGACCAAACCCACCAGAATTAAATAATGGCGTACCGAATCCTAATATTTTAGCAGAAGATCCCCTAGATATTCCCAATGCATAATCCCTAATTTAAACTATGACGGAAGCCCTTACACCCTTAATGAATTTCTTTTCGACTACAATTTAGCAGCGAGAGGTATGGGTTGGAATGAGGGCCCAAATGATATGCAGATTACCCCTTCATCTTAGAGGTATGGCGAAACAAGTATATGCAAACCTTACTGTAGAGGAAAAAAGCTATTGGGTTGCTATAAGCGCAGCTTTGCCAAACAGATTTTAATTGAGCCATCTCCAAGAATACATTTAATGCTTTTAGAAGACGCGGGTATTAAAATATAATGAAACTCCAATAGAATTTGCATACGCTTTACGTACTTTAGCCAACGGAGCTTTCCCTAACGCAACTCTTGAACAAAGGAATGCGTTTCTTCTTGATCAATTTTTGGCAGGTATCCCCGAAACTCTAAGAGTCCAAATAATAGAAAAAAGGTTCTTTTGACGGAGCGGCTAGAAAGGCACAAGTTTTATTTATGACTGGTGATAGACAGAGGACCAAATGGTCTAAAGAAACAGACATTATGCAAGAAGACATGAATCAACTGAGCATAACAAATGAAGATGATCGACATTATCAACAATACTCACAAAATTATAGTCGCAATCAAAATAATCACGAATATAAAGGAAATGATAACAATAGATTTTCTAGGAATAGGTCAAATAGTCGAGACCGTAACCAATTTTCAAATTATCGATCCACTAGTAGAGATAAATTATTATGATAATAGGTCTAATAGTAGAGATCGTAATGCATATTATAATAGCGGTTCAAATAGTAACCGATTCGATAATAAAAATAAATATGAAAACAGAAATACAAATGACAAAAATTTTGAACTAAAAAAAAATGTAAGATTTTATGATAATTATCAACCAGTGAGTGAAAACACATATTCTTACGGTAACAAAAATCAAAATTATGAACCTAACCGAATTAATATGATAGTGAATGATCAAAGTTCTAATCCTAACCGAAATAATATGACCTCATATACTGAAAGACCTAAATATTACGACCGAAAGAACGAAAATAAAAATTCATATAATTCTAATTATAATGAACGAAACCAAAGATATTCAAAAAATAATGAATCTAAAACCAAACTCATTTAAATCTAATATGGTTAATAATCCATATGCACAAAAAAACAGAACAAAATAGAGAAAACTTAATTCACAAGGTCAAGTGCAATGTAGCATTTGTTTTAAATATGGTCATGGAGCATTAAGCTGTTGGTATAACAGTGCAAATACAAAAACACTAATAATGCAGGAAAATCTGATTTTAATTATATTGCAGGTGAAAAAGATAAACCGAACTATTTAATGATGAAGCCCAAAGATGGCAAGACAAATACGAAGTACTATCTAAATTAGAGCAAATGGAAAAAATTGCTCAAGATTGGCAAACTAGGTACGAGAGAGTTATTACTAGACTAGAAACGGAACCAAATTTAACTAAGGACAAAGATCCTAGAATTTATACAGTATTTCCAGATAAAATGATGACACTAGAATTGATGATGTCTATAATATATTAATTACGCCTAATGTTGAAAAAAGATTAATTAAAGAAACACTTGATAAATTAATAACTGTAACCATACCAGCTTTAAAATTAGAAAAATTAATTCCATTGTTGTTACAATATTCAGGAGAACAATCTCCATATAAAGCTGTTATTAAAGTCATTTTACAACGTTATGGTGATGAAAGGAGAAAACATGCTATAAAAATGATAAATTAAAACTTAAAATTGAAATTAAAGATAAAGATGACATTTATATGGAGGTACATCCTCATACCATGGTGAGAAAAAAATTAGACAGACACTAAAAAAAAAACTTGAAACAAAAGACATTATATTATTAACATTCTTTAATCAAAATTTAGATGATGATGAATATTTAATTGAAACAGGAATAATACCTGGAGAACTTTCAACTATAAAAGCTTGCGTCGTTCTACCGGAGCAGAACATACATGAATTGGGCGAGGTGTTCATACCTAATATACAGACATATATACAAAGAATTGATGAAAGTACCATGACAGACGCATTAGAAGATGACATTTTAAAATCAGTAAATAAAGAAGATGAGATTAAATTAGATAACGCTAAAGATGAAATTACACAAATTACAAAGAAACGACACAAGAATTAAACTATGAAAATATATGTAAATTAATTGAAATTATATTAAAAGATAAAGAACCTGAAAAGAAATTGTTAATAAGAAATACAAATAAAACTGAGCCAAAAGATCTCAGGTGGTGCAAGCACTATTAAAAATGTTAAGCCTACTAAGGTTAAAAAAGAATTAATATGATAAAAGAAAAGAAACCTACAATGGTAAATTTATTAAATGAAATGATTAAATTACAAAATGATACTGTTGAATATGACCATGAAATACCAAATGAAATTTTAAATGATGAAGATGAAATTGATAACTTAGATGATGATGAGGGAAACTTATGATGGACGAAGATGTTATGTCGGTATTATCAAAAGACTATGATGAGTAAATTAAAAAGTCATGAGGAAATGAAAAAAATAATAAAACGAATACAAAAAAAGTACAAATTCTATCTTTGCAATAATACCATATTTATTAATAATGTTAATAGCATGCAAAATGCCAAAATCAGATGCTATTGAAGCATATGATTGTTCAAAATTAACAATTGGTACAAAATATTCATTATTAGATATTGAAAATTGTCCTGGTTCGAGACCAGCTAATCTTACGATAATTAACAGTGTAACATTTCATGTTTATCAAGAATCTGATTTTTTTTATAGAACTATAGCTAGAGAGTGTATAGTTTATAGTTCAGAGACAATATATCATTGTGGGATGCATAGTCATTCATCAATGGTAAAACCAAAAGGACCAAATATTGCTAAGATTCCTACAGCAACTACCTGCAATGATGCATTTCAAACTGGTGAACTTCGATTAGATCATAGAACTATATTAAAAGCAAAAAAAAGGTTACAAGAAACATCAAAGAGAATACAAAGTTGGTGATGTGACACAAAATGGTAAGTGCCAAGGAGGACAATATAAAATTGATGGGAAAAAATGTAGATGGAGTTATCGTTATTGAAGATTATACAGTCGAATTAAGAGAATATCAAGTGACTTTTGATACCATTGATGGCAAAATGATGACTCTACCAAAGTGTAGAGCGGCTTTGAAAGTTGTGAAACTGATAATTCTATTATTATTTATAAAAGTTAATTTGAACATTTGCAATTTAGTATATATAAAAGCTGATAAATTTAACATGGTGACTGGCTATGCATATAAGCCAGCGGAACCAGGAAAGACAACATTGGAATCAGAACCAATACCAAGTGAAACCACACCTGAAGTGATAATGTCGACATCACCAGAGTGCATATGCGATTTATTCTAAAGGATTCGATAACAAAATGTGATGAAACTATTCGGCAAACGAATTACAAAGGAATATATGTGTCAAGGAAGATGCTAACCGAAGCGAGGACCAAATTGGATAAAACCGATATTAATACATTTACTTATTTCAATAATAAACTGGACTTTTGTATCATACAAATCGAAAAGTATGGAAAAAAAAGGGCATATGAAGAAACAGTAAGAAATGATTGTAAATTAAATCGAGAATTACTTCGAACTAAATTAGCAGTTGCTATAACCAATCCGCAAATAGTCACCCCATTGTTACCATTAGAAAGAGGTATTTTTGGACGTATAATGGGAGAAGCTTTATTTACATATAAATGTGTTGAAGTGAATGTTGAATTGGCACAGACCATGGAATGTACAAACGAGTTACCAGTTATGTACGATGGACATTTAAGATATGTGGAACCAGTCACAAGAATCATAATGCCAAAAGAAACAATAGTTAAACCAATAATTTGTTCAAATGTATTAGCTCAATTTATCGAGTAACTTCAACAATGTGGATCTCGTTACCAGGAAGAGCACGAGTAGAAAGTCCAAAACAGTTAGAATTAATAGCATTAGAGAAAGGTCAAATTTTCAAAGAATTGGATGGAATTGGTACGAGCGGAATGTACAGTCCAAGAGATATTGATGCAGCAAGAAAAATATATTATTCCCTCAACAAGACAACAGGTTATAACTGAACTAGTACAAAGAACTATGTCAGGAGAAACTGGACAACCAGATTTTGAATTATTATTACCAGCAGATCATTTTAAAAGAGCCACACTGAATACAATGAGGCAGATGTGGGGAAGCTTTTAATTTTTGGACAAGCAATGTCAGGACTAGTTGGGGTTTATTTTATATTGACTTTATTTAAAGTGGTCATATCTCAGGTCTTATCGACCTATCACATACATGCAATTAAAGGAGTAACCTGAAATTAATATTTGGTTGTTTTTTCCATTTTGGCAAAGTATATCATAATTAACCATTATAAAGAGATGAACAAAGTAACAAAAGACGAAAAGTCAACACTGTACCCAATTGCTCGGAATCGATCAAGAAATGCAGAGAAATATCGAAGTAAATATTCCGTGATCGCAAGTGACGATGGCGACAGAAGAAATTCAACGTCAATTGGGACTTCTGGCAAGAAAACCATAGATACGGCTAAAAAATTCATATATTCCAAAATCCGGAAGCCACCAAGGACGAGACCATTACATTCTTATTATATGTATCATGAACCAACCGAGGGAGTGGAATTACAAACACTACCTGGTCATTATTTGACGGACGAATCCTCACAAAGAACGTTAACAGTACGATCTAATAAACTGCCGTTACCAACAATTAAAGGTAATACATTACGAGAAAACGGGCGAACTAGCTCTTCGAAATATAACTATAATTTGTCTGATCGGGATCTTAAAACTATGTCAGTTGACCGAGAGACAAAAAACCTTTCAGTTATACCCTTTTTAGACAGTTGGCAGAAACACAGGAGTAAACGTAAACAAAGAAACAACAATTAATGAACGAGAACAATCAGATATAGATATATGCATGTTATGGCAGGAAGGAGGAAGGGTACCCTGCATGTGGATCTATGTGAACAACAGCATGGCAATTAAAGGAATCATAGATACTGGATCACCAGTTACAGTAATTAACAAAACTTGTTAACAAAGGAACAGTTGAGTGAAATAGTACCAATGAGAAATCGTGTAAGTACATTCACTGGAGAACCGATATTGTTAGACGGGACGATAAAAATACAGTTTTGTATAGATAATCACACATTCAGGGTTGATGCTTTAGTAATGACAAATTGCCCGTGTCAATGCTTAATAGGAATGAATCTAATCCAAGAGTTCATCAATCATAGAATAGTATGGTTGGATCAAATGGAAAAAATGTCAAATGTAGAGACAATGCGATCAACACAACCCAGTGGAATTAATACAACAAAGGAACCTCATCAAGAAACGTTTCCGGTACTATAGAATCAAATTGGAAGATTTAATAGAAAATAAACTAAAAGAAACTAGAAGAAATGATTACAAAATTACAGAATGACTTATCATGTGTGATATGGGAGATGAACTCAAATATTAATACGTGTGTTATATATGACACAGTAAAAGAAACTAGTTCAGAAGAAAATCAGTATGTATTAATGATACTTGCTTTATTTCAAAATAGAAGCCAATCAGGGTACATGGCGTTAGAGGACACTCCTAACAAGGCCACCGTTGAGGTTCAAGAGGAACGATGAAGACTCTTTTGATGATGACAAGAGAAAATAAAAAGGGCGAATCACCTAGACAACCTGTATCTATTGAAGGTAAAATGGCTAACGGCTTTATTAGATACCGGAGCCGAATTAAGTATCATAAATGATAATTTAATTGATAGTACCTATGAACATAGGATTAGACCTGTGAATGAAAAGTATCTTTCTGCTACGCATCATCATTTTAGATACTAGAGGTATTATAGAAATGACTATTACAATTGCTAATCAAACTATAAAACATGATTTACATATTCTGAGAAATGCACCAGAACAATGCATTTTGGGAATCGACTTTCTTTCTAAACTACCTTCAGCTAAATTAAATCTTAACACAAATGAGCTGACAACAGAGGAAACCGACCTCACCGGATCTAAAGAAAAGAAATCTAAACGACAACACATGGAAATTGAAGTTATTATACCAGAATTCATGATATTATTACCACGAACGGAAACCGTATGTCCAGGAAAGATAAACCATCCTATTGACGGAAGTAATCTTTCAACCCTCTCAAGGATTTGAAGAGAAACATGACGTAATAATTTGTCATAGCATTTGCACAGTTAATAAATCTGTTATTCCAGTGCGAATAGCAAACTATCATTCTGATTATATGAAGTTATATCCTGGCGAAAAATTAGGCACTATTTTGACAATTAAAAAGGAGGAAATAAATCCTCCAGGAATCTATCGTACAAGTTATGATGGTCCAATAAAATTAGAATGTAATCATCTGACTCAACAGGACAAGGAACAATTAGAAGTTCTACTAAATCAATACTCGGAAGTTTTCGCAAAGGATGATACCGATCTAGGAAGTGCAAAAGTAACAAAACACACTATACCCTTGGAGAATGATAGACCATTAAAACAAAGACCATATAGAATACCGTACGCATTACGAGAAGAATGTGATCGACAAATAAAATCCATGCTCGAGAATAAAATTATTAGATCAAGTTCATCACCATGGATGTCACCAGTGGTGCTAGTGAAGAAGAAGGATTCTAGTATTAGATTTTGTGTTGATTTTCGAAAACTTAATGATGTTACGAGAAAAAGATACTTATCCGTTACCAGGATTGATGATATGTTTGATAGATTAAATAAAGCAAGTGTATTTACTACGTTGGATATGCAAAGTGGTTACTGGCAAATACCTATTGTCGAGGATGATAAAGAGAAAACGGCATTTTCAGCTGGAGAAGGCCTATATGAATTCAATGTTATGCCTTTTGGACTAACTGGAGCCCCAGCTACATTTCAACGATGTATGAATACTTTACTTATGGATGTCACGCATACAATGGTTTATATTGATGATATTATGATTTATTCAACTTCATTTGATGAACATTTAAAAGATATTGAAAAAAAGTTTTAAAGATATTAGAAGACAGTAAACTTAAACTGAAACCTAGTAAATGTGAATGGGTTAAAACAGAAGTTACTTTTTTTGGGACATGTTGTTTCGGCGGCTGGGATGAGACCAGACCCGACAAATATTGAAAAGGTAAAAAAATTGTACAGTTCAAAAAAAACAATTAAAGAAATACAACGATTTGTAGGATTAGCCAGTTATTATAGACGATTTATTAAAGATTTTGCAATGATTGCAGCTCCGCTTCATAAATTAACTAGAAAGGAAACTGAATTTATATGGACAGAACTTCATCAGAAGTCTTTTGAAGAACTCAAAGAGCGACTAATATCTCCACCAATTTTACGATTCCCTGATATGGAAAAGACATTTCATACTGATGACAGATGCTAGTGGTTACGCTTTAGGAGCTGTCTTAGGACAAAAGATGATGATGAAAAGGATCATGTTATAGCGTACGCTAGTCGAGGATTGAAACCACATGAGAAAAATTATTCAACTATAGAGAAAGAATTACTCGCAATCATTTATGGAACAAAGGAGTTTAGACACTACATTTGGTCAAAGGAAAGTATTATTATTAACTGATCATAGACCTTTACAGTGGTTAAAAGGTCATGCTGATCCTACCAGCCGATTAATTCGATGGATGCTACAGCTTCAGGAATATGATTTGGATTTCAAATATCGAACTGGACAATCAAATGCAAACGCAGATTTCTTATCAAGGATAGAGTCAAATTCAGAACCAATGAAAGAAAAATTACCAATGATAATGACAATATATTCTCAAGATAGAGCACTATTTCTAGCTATGTTTAAAAAAATTACCTAATATAACAAATAATATTGATATGAGATGTGAGCAAGACAAAGATGACGAGCTCAAAGAGGTTATGAGAAAAGTTGCTAATTGTCAAAACGAACCAGACCAAGTAGAAACACTATATAAAATTCAAGACGGAGTCTTAAAAATATAACAATGGAGGAAATCTCTTATATGTTGTTCGAAGCACCAAAGAAAACGTTTTACTGTTACAATATCATGATGGAGTACTTGGTGGACACCTATCATCACGAAAAACTTTATCACGGTTAAAAGAGAAAATACTATTGGCATACTATTATCGATGACGTAAAGAAATGGTGTAAATCTTGTGTACTGTGTTTAACTAGAAAGGATACAAGTAAACCAATAAAAGTTCCATTAAAACCTATACAGCCACCGTCAGCACCAATGGAGATGACTGCGATGGATATTCTTGGACCATTTCCGAGACAGCAGATGGACAACAAATATATCTTGGTTTTAGTGATTACTTCACTAGATGGCCTGAAGCGTACGCCATCAAAAATCAAACAGCAGAAGTTATTGCGCAAGTTTTGTTGAGCAAATTGTTTTTAGATATGGAGTCCCAAAAAAGCTTTTAACTGATCAAGGAGCAAATTTTACAGGCAATGTGCTTAAATCAGTGAATGATATTTTCAAATACTAAAGTTACAAACAAGTCCATACCATCCTCAAACGGATGGATTAGTTGAAAGGTTTAATAGAACATTGGCCAATATGTTATCAACATATACCAATTCTAAACATAATGACTGGGATGTTTATATACCCTCATGTTTATTTGCTTATAGGAATTCAGTACATGCATCGACAAATGAAACTCCATTTTTCTAATGTATTTAAGAGAACCAAATATGCCAATTGATCTCACATTTCCGACACCAACCTCTCAATACATGGAAGTTCCAGACTATGTTACATTGATGACGGAAAGACTAGGAAAAGTATGGGTCCAGGCTGGATTACAGTTGAAATATCATCAGGAACAAGCTAAAGATAATTATGATCAAAAGACAAAAGAACATTCTTTTTTAAAATCGGAGATAAAGTTATGATTTCAGTTCCTTTGACACAGAAAGGACATTCAAGTAAACTTCATAGACCATTCAAAGGACCATATGACGTACTAAAAGTTACTAGTACTAATGTACAATTGACAAAAGAGAAACAAAGATCCTATTATAGTACACGTTAATCGATGCCGACCCGTACCACCAACAGAAATAGTCAACCAACCACGATATCCGTTACGATCACGAATGCCTAATTCAAATATAGCATCAACTAGTAATCTTGTTGGAATGATTGATCCACATGTAACTTTTATGTATCTCGAGGTAAGAATAAATGATCGTAAGTTAAAAGCAATTCTAGACAGTGGTTCATCAATATCAATCTTAAAGGCGAGATATGCGACTATGGCACAAATATTATACTGTGAAGAAGTTTTAGAGACTTATCGTGCAATTGACGGACGAAAGATTGAAATGTTGGATCTATAAAGATTACAGCAGAAATAGAAAATAGGTCATTTGAAATTAAATTTATTTTAATGGGAAATTGCATCGTAGATTGTATACTTGGTATGGATATTATAACTCAATTAAACAACATACCATCACACTGGGTAAAAACTTCAACGTTAATTGAATCTAACATTATTGCGATGATTACAGGTTCTAGTGTTACAGCTGAAACAGAAAGTATATCTCATGAAGAGAATCAGGCCAACGATAGCTGTGATCAAATTGACACGGAAGAAGAATTTGTCTCATCTATAGTGAAACCAAAAAAATTCTAAGATATGGAAAGAACTCTCGTTACAACAAGACGTAAAACGATTGGAACAAAAAAACAGAGATGGATGGTTGGATTAGTTTACCATATCCTAGCCAGGAATATGATTTTGAGTTAGACGTTTCAAAAGACAAAGTAAGTAAACATGATCGAAGAATAATGAAGGCAAGTAAACTCCGTGGTATCGATTGCTAGGTTTCTACCATATCGATTAAATTATCATGTTTCAGGAGAGGATAATAGATCATGTTTTATCATAGAACAGACAATTTTACACAAACTACTCAAACAAGAATGGTTTCACAGGAATCAAACCCGTCTAATCGGAGATCTGGAGATAATGGACCCAGAAGGCGAAACAGTGTCGTAAGAATGGTCAACAAGAATAAATCCAGTTCAAAGAACATTTGAAACTATCAACTGGAGAAGAGAAAATACTGAAGGAATCAATTGGAATAGACAAGCATCAGTGGAATTCTCGATAACAATGCGAGGTATAAGTGTTTTGTTAGTACTACTAATAATTTTAATGTGCCTAACGATCAAAACTCATGCACAGTTAGAAGACGAGGACACTAAAGCTGTATTTAATACACCATTAGAAATGATAATAACTAATCGGACGGAGAAGGTAACTGTTATACAATGGGAGGTGTATTGCTTAATCAAGAATATTGGATATGGCACAAATCAACATCGAATGTGTTCAAATTAACACTACTGAATCATGTGG